>JAHWFP010177661.1:0-94145 GCA_023313725.1 Lithobius niger
GCAATCACATTCCTGTTGCCTGGGATGTGGAGAGGAAGGAGTGTGATGTTGTGCAGAATGCAGAGGTTGAAAATTTCTGACGTTAAGCTGTGGAGATATCTGGATTTCGTTCCTCCTTCTTTCCGTATGTAGACTAGGGCAGTCGTGTTGTCGGACTGGACTTGTATTGTCTTGTTTCTGATTTTCGGGAGGAAATGAAGCAGAGCGAGTAGGATTGCTCGAAGCTCGAGGGAGCTGATGTGTTCCATGTAGGTTGGAGGCCAAGGGCCTGAAGTTGAGTGCCAAGGTGGGCACCTCAGCCGGTTCTCGAGGCGTCCGTAAAGATGAGCAGGTCGGGATGTGGCTCGTGAAGAGGTTGCGTCTTTGTGAGGTTTGTGACGTCTGACCACTAAAGGAGGGCGTCCAGAGGAAAGTCGGGATTGAAGGGGATTTGTTCGTCCGGACGGTCCTGATTAATTGCAGGGTTTTCTATGCGGTGGTGGTGAAATGGCCTTACCATCCATCGGCCGTAGGCGACGAGGTTCGCCATTGCGTCCATCTTTCCGATGAGGGAGTTTAGTTCCCGAGGAGAAAAGCTTGTTTTCGACCGAAAGAGACGGGCGTGGAGAAGAAGATCTTCTATCCGTTCCGGGGAGGGGGCAATACTTGCTGTGCGGAGGTCGAAAGAGGCTCCGAGAAAGGTAAAGACTTTGCTGGTGTTAGGCGAGATTTTGAGTAGTTCACTCCGAAGCCCAGCCGGTTTAGCAGGGAAAAGGTCTTGTCCTTGCTCCGTTCCAGTATGAGAGGGACCGGCTTGTTGAGGGCCCAGTCGTCTAGATAGGCGTTGGCCTGAATTTCGTTTTGGTGTAGGTTTGCCAAAATTGGTTTGAGAACCGTTGTGAAAATCCTGGGGGCTGCATTCAGGCCGAAGGAAAGACAGCGGAATTCGTAGACCTTTTGGTTGTAGATGAACCGAAAGAGGTGCGTGATAGCCCGGTGGAGTGGGACATGGAGGTAAGCGTCTTCCAGGTCGATCGAAACTGTCCAGTCGTTTCGTTTGAACGAAAGACGGATTGATTCGAGAGTTTCCATTTTGAAATGGTCGTTGTGGATGTATCTGTTGAGAGGTTTCATGTTGAAAATGAGACGGGAGCCTCCTGACTTCTTTGGTCGGGTGAAGACGGAACTGTAAAAGCCCGGGCCTGGCTTGCGGCATTCCCGTATAGCGTCTTTCCGCAGGAGTTCTGAAATTTCGAATGAAAGCAGTGGAGTTACTGGTGGAGAGAATTCCCATGGCGGTGTCGGCAGGAGCAGGGGTTTCGAAAGAAATTCCGGACGAAAGTCGTGTTTGGTTATGGAAAGGACTTCTGTGTTTGATGTTAAATGTAGCCAAGACGGGAAGAATCGGCGTAGTCTCACCCCGACTGGAAAGCAGGATGGGTGAAAGGCGTCATTGTTGATTTTTGCGAAAACCGCTTCTGCCCTCTGGTGACGAGTGGCGGCTCGCTTCTGGTTGCACTGGCTGGAGCGGGAGCGAGGCTGATCCGCCCGAAAGGGCTGCGGGTTTCGCGGACGAAAGTCATTGGGATGGGGCGGCTGAGAGGGAGCCGATGTCTTGTTCCATTTGTCCAGAGAAGGACGGGGAATGGGCTGTTTATTCTTCAGAGTTGGACGAAAGTTGGAAGAGAATTGTTTTAGCGGTTTAGGTTTCCTAGAGATGTTTAGGTGGGGGGCAAGAGTTGGGATGAGACCACGGAAGAGCGTGTCAAGACTCGTGGATGAGCTAGTTCCGGAGCTTGTGCATCGTGGAGACGTTCAGGTTGGCAGCGGATGAAAGAGCAATGTCCTGGAGGAGTAGGGTGTTGTTAAAAAGAGCTCTAGTGGCCCAGTTGACGGAATGATACGTGGCGAAGCTTGCCTTCTGGAAGAGCTGCGTGATTAGGGATGAAAGATTGCGTAGTTCTTCAGGGCTTGCGTCCGGAGATAATTTCTCGCACAAGGCGTTCATCGCAGTATTGAGAACGTCGGCTTGTAAAGCGGCACGAAGACTCAGCCGTAGGCACTTGTCGTTTTCGTACAAGAAGAAAGTTGGGATGTCAGCTTTCTTCGGAATCGATAAAGCGGTGCCGGAGTCCTCCTTTACTTCGCTGCCTAAGAACTCGCATTCGGGGTAGGTTGCAAAGTTATTCGGGATAGTGGCGCCGTCGCCTAGTGGGCGAAAGAAGCTGCTTTCACGGCAGGTCGAGGTGGTGGTGGTTCCTTGTCGAGAACGAGGGGGTCGTCTTTGCCAGGCAGGGAGCCTTCATTCCGGAGGAGGCAGGTTAACAGCGTGGTGGATTGCCCTAGTAGGTTGCGAGGTTTGGAGTCTTTGTCTCTGAGGGCAAGGCCGAAGCCAGTCTTTAGCCCACAGTTTATCACGGGAGCTTCGGTCGACTGCGAAGGTTTGAAGAGGAAGCAGTCGGGAATGATTTCTTCGACCGTCTTTAAAAGTGCAGCCAGCAGGAAAGTCTGGTCATCGGCCGCATCGTCCGGGAAGTGGATCCTCTTGCCGGATGAAAGTGGAACGGCAGGCGGCAAAGTTTCGGTAGCAGCCGGGGGAACGGCAGAGGGAGAAACTTGCGGGCGAGAGGGGGAAGACGGCTTGCATTTCTTGAGAGCACCAGGGGGAGGCGTCGAGTCCCGTTTACTAGAGTCACGGCTGGAGGCAAAGTCACACTTCTGGCTGTGATGATGGGTCCCAGTTTGTGAAGTCCATTGGCGTGGGTTGTCATGTCTTGGAAGTAACGCGAGTTGAAGACTCACAGGTTTCTCCAAGAAGCAGCTTGTAAGATCTCAGGAATCGGGATGCTGTTATGGAGAACCCAAGAAGTGGAGGTCTTAGCTCATGTGCTGTGACTCGAATTTGGTTATCATGCCAATTGACATTTGACACATCGTAGGCTTTGATTATGCCTGTCTTCATCCACTTGGCTATCATTACCACTGAAGCTTCACCAAAGTTTACTTTTAGTGAGAGAAAAAAGGCGAGCGTGTCGGGCGGAAGACGTGCAAAAGGGGGAGGCAGCATGGGATTTCCTTGCATCACGCGGACCGTTTCCTGGACGATGTTTCGGATTTCGTTGCGGGAGACGCTTCTACCTATTCCAGAGGAGTTGGATGATAAATCCAGAGGAGAGTTGCGGGCAGGCGAGCGAGTACCTGCCGCCGCTCGTTGAAGGGATTTCTTGGCTTCACGGTAGACGACTTTTGCCCGTTGAAAGTCCTCTTGTAGTCGTAAGGTCCAATGCTTCGGCCGGCGGGGTGCGCTGGCCAGGTAGCAAGGGAGAGTCCGTGAAGACATTGACGCTTGTAAGTGCAGCTTCGGCGAAAGAAGCAGCAGGGATCGGGCCAATGGCGGCGAGGTCTACGGCGGAGATCCAGCGGTCGCCTAGGGTGAAAACAGTAGCTGGCGGACGAAGGAGAGCATGAGAGGGAGCGGCGGGCGAAGTGGGAGCTTCGGATGCGGCGGCCATCGTCGGGTAGAATCCAAATTTCCGTGCGAAAGACAGGGGAACTGCGGCGCGAGGTGGCGTGGAGATACCTCTGGAGGAAAAATGAATGCCGAATCGTCCGCGCTCTCGCTTTTATAAGGGAGTACTGCCACGCACATGCGCAGTAGGATCATGCAAGCAGGCGCCTGCACACCGGAAGAAACCTCCAGAGGAAACATCACATTCGAGGAATGTAATGCTAAATTATCAGGTTAAGATGTTTTGGCAACAAAGAAACATTATTTTATAGCCATCGTTTAAAGCCTGCTGGAGTTCGGGTGATACACTCCTCTGAAACTGCTGCCCTTCTGTTTGTTGACGTCTTTGCCTTCCTAGCAGAGGTTCATCTAAACACGTGGAGTGCAGATTTAAGTACAACTTGTTGTGTTTATACAGCAAGAATGGGACAAACGGGCCTCTAGGTGCTAATACTATAGCTTGAATAAGTCCGAAGTAGTTGCTAATCTCGGTACTGTCCTCGAATTCTGACATTATTGTTGGATGCCCAACGGGAAAATGCTCATACAGCATTACAGCTGGGTACAAAGAAGTAATATCACCGGCCAAGATTTGCCGGTCTGGTTCTAAAGACTGGAGGCATCTTTTTACAGCATTTTTTCAAAAGGTTTCACTTTTTCGACTTTCATTTGTTCCCTGAATTTCCAAGCCCATATTTCGACGCAATTAATACCCGCAATTTCTTCAAAAGCGTGCCATCCGAGTATCGTTTTGTAGTAAGCGTTCTGGGTTGTCATTTGACTAAAAGGCAGCCTTTGTTGAAGATTCATTATAAAATAACACCAGCACTAGTGGCAGCCAAAATACGAGCAGACAGCGTTCGAAATTTCGCAATAGTTGTTAACGCTATAATTTCCCGCAGGATTTTTTTCTCCCACATTCCTGGCATGCTGGATAAAGATGCAACGGTTTGAACCCTTGTATTCCAACCAAACCAATGCCTGTCTAGAGTAGTTGCGATCGGGAAAATCTCCTCCGTGGTTTACATGCGATCGTGTCTCTTTTTTTTAAGTGACTGGTCAGAAATATTGTCATTACCAGGTGACTCCGACTCACACAATCATGGAAAGGTTCAAGAAACGGACTTATTTCTTGAATAAGCTACCTGAATTCAGAATGCACACCATTAAAACACTTACATCGTAACAGCAGTATTTTACCAGTGTGTGTTTAAAGTCAAACCGTACAATTTCAGCCTTTTCCTACATATTCATAATTTTTGAGACTGTATAGATGAGAAAAGGTTACAATGAAGAGATTCTTCTAAACCAAGCCTGCCAGGTAATTTGGCTAACGGGAGTGGTAGAAATTTGAAGGAATCTACTAACTTGATGCCGTCAATTTTGGCCGTGACGATTTTGTTGCCAGATAATGCGACTTCTGATAAGGGCGAAACGAATATTAATTGATATTAAATGTGACTTCTGTTGGTTTAATACCCTTTTCAACTTCCTATCCCATAAGGGATTTTCGTAACCGCTTCGTTGTGGGCACAGAGTATCATGTTAGGATCATTGGCATGGGTAATGAAGTCATTCGCAAAAATCATTTTAAGGTCCGTTTGCTGTTCACGAACACCTTATGCTTAATTCCACATTTTTCACACTAGTCTTTGTCAAAAGTATGAACAGGCGACGTCCCTGACCACCAAATTCTTTGTGTAGGATAAACTTCTTGTCACCGAAATCAAATACCCTGCCAACTTGCGTCGTCTTGAAATCAAATCCCGCAATCCCTTTTAGGAGGGGGAAGAAGCTGAATGTGGTACAGATGATTAGAATGCCCCCACATATTCGCATATTCTACAGAAACGTTGGCTGCAAAGGTGAGGCATCATGGCATTGCCTTCGTGAGTTATTAAACAAACTTTACATTTGCGCAGCGATTTGCATAGTGGCAATCTTAAACTAGATGCGGTTTCATAGCGAGATGTTACCATCTTTTACTGGGCAGGCAAAGGCTGTACTTACGGGGTAGCACACACGCCACCTCGCAAGTACAGCGAGCATAAGGGGAAACAAGGGTGACAGCGAAGGTTGAGATATACATTACATTTCAAACACACACTTCCTTTATTTCTTTGCTGATTTCTTTGGGTGGGCTTGTTTTAAATGGGATACTTTATTTGTTCAAAGGCCACCGATATCAATGATCTTCGTCTTCGCATCGATGGTCACACCTGGGATTGAAATGTCCAAAATAGACCAAATTTTCTGACTACAACAAAAACGTTTGGAAATAAAACTCCGTAATCTG
The DNA here is from genome assembly GCA_023313725.1 of Lithobius niger. NCBI lineage: Eukaryota > Metazoa > Arthropoda > Chilopoda > Lithobiomorpha > Lithobiidae > Lithobius > Lithobius niger. The sequence continues at coordinate 5,784 of JAHWFP010177661.1, forward strand.
CGAAACAACTGACGACATTTTGTGGAGTTTACTGGCAAATAATAAAAAAAAACTATACCGTTTTGGAAACTAGAAACCTTTCTGTAAATAACCGATTTATTTCATTTTTTAATAAATGGAACAACTCATCGTCACGAAGTCTTGAGAACATACACACACCACCATCGCGGACAACACCAGCCATTAGGACATGTAATAAGCGCGGCGCTTTGAACTAGATCATTTTTCATTAGCTGCAATCCGGCTGTGATTACCATAAATTAAACAAATAGTAAATTACCAAAATTTTTGAATAAAAATTTAATGGGAAAAAATATTAACAGCAATAGGATAATCTAATTCTTGTAGTTTTAATTAATGATTATCACAGCCAATAACAGACAAGCTAGTTCGAAATGCTGCACTTATCACTCTTTGTCCTAATGGCCGGTGTTTGTTCAAGTGATGGTTTTATCCATTTTACGTCGTCTGTAGCTTCTACGACATTGTGACGATTAGTTGTTACGCGTATTAAACAATAAGATGATACTTACAGAAAGTTTTTCGTGAGAAAGGTTTCTAGTTTTCGAATAGGCCCATTTTTTATTATTTGCCGGTAAACTACGAAAAATATCGCAAGTTGTATGGAGATTACATGGTTTTATTTCCAAAGTTTTAGTTGTCAGAAAATTGGGTATATTTTTGACATTTCAACATAAGGGTGAAAATCAACGCGAAGGGATAGCTCACCAATATCGATATCCTTTGAACAAATAAAAGAAGAGTGCGGTTTGAAATGGTTGGGCTTAAAATGTGCTGGGGGACGAGGGCTAGCCTGACACCGAGTTTTATGATGTTTAGACGGCCAGTTTTTTAGCCCCGACACTTTGACCGATTGCCGTACCTTCCGTAATGCTACAAAAAGTGCCTCTGGGGTCACCTTAACATGCGTTGCAACCTAGCTTTCACCCATGTATCTTTCTTAATTCTTGCTATCGCCCGCATGATTGAGTGTGTTACCGCCATGTATGCATATGTGTGCCTAGCCTCTGTGGGACAAACACGCTGGTCAAGAAAAAGTAAAACTGAGTCATCGTTACAATCAAAGTAACTTAAAATTTACATTTTAAACAAATAATAAATTAGTATAAATGTACTATATATTTACTTTCGAAAACTACGAAACGGTGCTCAGAATTTATTGCTAGGTACTCAAACTCCATGTCAATTTCAAGTAATTCTGGACATTTTTGCATCACAAGTCGTCAACCGATGAAAGCCACAGGACATGTTACTGATTTAGAATTAAATTTAGCCAATGACCATTGACTGAAAGTAATTAGACTACATACAGCTCCTTACTTGAGTCGGTTGCACCTGGATAAACATAGTACAGGATGAAGTAAAATTTCTGTCAGAGAAATTCACAAATGAGGAGTTCAGATCTTGTTAAGGGAGGTGAAAGTTCAGTCCTCCGTTGTCAGGTAACACTTATCTCCTTGTAGGCGATAAATAAAGAAATCCTTCAACCCGAAGGTTGGTTAGAGACTTGCAGCTCCACTAAGGTCCCTACATCCCTATTCCTGTGACTAACGGGTTGAAGGCAATAACTGCAAGTTTAAGTTTTTGGCTTGTGATTTTGAAACTGTTCATCAGATTGAACACAAAGTGGTTAGGAATACCGTAAATCGTGTATTAAAAGCCGAGTTGAAGCTAAAGCCCACCCCCTAAAATGCTGTAAAGCCAAAATCATGAAACAGTGGCGTTAAAGCCCACCCCTCAAATTATTGTTTTTCTACGAAAAATTATCTAAAGGTTATATGATGTGAATAAAAATAGTACTGCTTGCTATGTTTACTGGACCCCTTCTCCCTTCCTGTAGTAATAGTGGACTCTTCTTTTAGATCCTAGTACCTGCACAAGGCCTGGGCATCTCCCCTAAGCCCTCCCTTCTTCACAGCAATTAAAAAGATGTATAAATTGGTCTTTCATAGATCGTTCAAAAGCTTCAAATTTTCTGTAATATATGTCCAGAAAGGTTAGAAAATTGATAATGCTTAATTTAACCCCCCCCCCCCCCTATTTTTGCCAAATTAACTGCATAAGCCCATGGGCGTTTAATACACAATTTACGGTATTAAGAACAATACAGCCTGCTCATCACGATAGGTCCTATTCTAGTTTTGTGAAAAGTTAAAGCTAAACACATGAAACGATTTTAATGGAATCAAACTGTTCCTTGAAATATAGCTGAACGACGAAGGCTCCGTAATGGTGGCCCAAAGGTATTAAATTTTCCAAAGGAATAAAATTAAAAATAGAACATTTTGCCGGACCCCAGCCAGGCCGGCTAAAAATGGTTTCTTTTTTGCCTAAAACATACTTAACCTGATAATTTAGCATTACATTGTCCTCAATTAATGTCTCCCTGGAGGTTTTAAAGTTACTTGTAGCCGCCTGCTTGCATGACCCACAGCGCATGCGCAGTCCTCTCAATATAAGCGAGAACGTGGTTGGTCTCGGCATTTATTTTCCTCTCAATCTATCAGGCGGTGACTAGAGAGGGGAGGTAGGGCGGGCTTAGGTTTAGTATGTTTTAGGCAAAAAAAGATACCATTTTAGCCGGCCTGACTGGGGGTCGGCAAAATGTTCTTTCTTTGCCAAACATATTAACCTGATAATTTAGCATTATCAGTAGACCTCGTAAAACGTGGTGGCGGGCACCGATCTGACAGGGCGCCCCCGGGTTGCAAGCAGGCTTCCCCCAAAATTTTTATTGTAGTAAAAATTTGCACTTTGTTCAGAACTGGATGATGAAACTGGAACTTGGACCTCTTTCGTGGGATTTGGACAGGTGTTAAATGAGGGATCTTGCTTCCTTCTATGGTTGGCTTGTATCCATCTGGGATGGCTTGCTTCAGCTTCGTTCTGATTGTGCTTAAGGGGGCTTGACCACAGTTCTGGCTGCGCCATTTGGTCCCAACCGGTGTAGTCCTTTACCTTCTCTTGAATGTTTCTCAGGTAGTGGGAGGTGAATGTCGTTGAGTGACGCTAGGATGCGGCTTGTAGCATTTCTTCTGTTTGGATGGCGATGGTAATCATCGAGAAGGTTGGTCTTGTCTGTTGCCTTGAATCCCGAGTTTTTAGGGCTGAGCAATAGGCAAGGATTGATGGGCCTTTGAGTTTGTCGGTGTCGAAAAGGTCAGTGAAGAATCTTAAAGGATCAAGTGGCAGATTGAATTGATTTTCCTTGTGAAACCCCAGTGAAACCAAATGGACCAGTGGCTGAAATACATTCTGTTTGTTGGATCTCTGGTGGCTTTGAAGTGATTGTGGATTTGGGTTGGGCATGGCTATAACGAGTTGACAGAGGAGAAGACTTCGTTCGTCTTGAGGCTTTTATGTAAACGTGGGTTTTTTGCCACGAGTGAGACAAATCTTGATGTTAAGAGTGACGGTTGTTATCTACTTGAGACGTGGGGTTAGTCACGATCCAGACAAGAATTAGGGTGGACTGCCACAGTTGTTAGGGTCTTCATTCGTGGTGTGGGGATGGTCACGGTCGAGACGAGCGGCCTGAGATGAAGGCGATGTCTGACTTGAGAACTTCACTCATTTCGTGGATTATAGTCACGAATGAGACGACCGTTAGTTTGGACAGCGATGGTCGACTTAATCTTCACCCGAGAAGTAGCGTCAGCCATGGTCGATATTCTGGAAGAGGAGAGAGCGTCATCCGTTTTGACTCTTCGCTCAGAACATGGGATTAGCCAGGTTTGAGACAAGTACCGGTGTGGGGTGCTACAAGTGTAATGATTTCTGCACGGGACGTGGGGTGAGCCATGGACGAGACAAGGTGTAAGGGGTGAAGATGTCATTGACTTGATTCTTCATTTAAAAGTGTGGTTTTTAGCTGCGGATGAGCCGAGAAACAGAGTGGGCGGCAACTGTTGTCTTGTTTTTTCTCCAGAGACGCGAGGTCAGCCATGGTAGAGATAAGCAGCCAAAGATGGAGGCGGTCCTGACTTGATTTTCACTCATAACGCGGGTTCTAACCACGAATGAGACGGGTTTGAGCGTTGACAGCAGCTGTTGTCTTGATTTTTACTCGAGACATGGGGACAGCAATAGTCGAGACAAGCACCAAGAGGTGCAAACGGCTTCCGTCTTGGAACTTTACACTCACGACGAGGGTCTTAGCCATGAGTGAGACGAGTAACAGTAGACATCAATTGTTGTCTTGATTTTCGCTTGAAATGTGAGGTCGGCCATGGTCGGACTTTAGTCTTGGTCCACGCAAAACATGCGTTTTAGCCACGAATGAGACGAGCAGCCGTGCACAGCAACTGTTGGCTTGATAGTTGTTTGAGACGTGGGTTCAGCCACGGTCGAGTCAAGTAGCAAGAGGTGCAAACGGCTTCCGTCTTGGATCTTGCAAACGTCTTCCGACTTGGATCTTCAGTCAAAATGTGGGTTATAGCCACGAGAGAGACGAGCAGTACTGGATAGCAAATGTTAACTTGATTTTCGCTCGAGACGTGGGGTCAGTTATGTACGGACCAAGTGGCAAGAGGTGTAAACGGCTTCCGTTTTGGATCTTCACTCAAACGTTGATTTTAGTCATGAGTGAGACGAGCAGAAGTGGGTAGCCGTTGGTGGCTTGGTTTACACTTGAGATGTGGGAACAGCCAAGGACGTGACAAGTCGTAGGGGGTGCAGATGGCTTCTAACTTGACTCTTCACTCAAAACGTGGGTTTAGCCACGAATGAGATGAGCAGTAGTGTGGTAAGCAACCGATGTCTTGTTTTTCGCTCGAGACGTGGGGTCAGCCACGGTCGAGACTAGTAGCAAGAGGTGAAACGGCTTCCGTCTTGGATCTTCACTCAAAACGTTGGTTTTTAGCCACGAGTAAGACGAGCAGCAGTAGACAGCAACTGTTGGCTTGATATTCGTACCAGACGTGGGGTCAGCCATGGTCGAGACAAACAGCAAGACGTGTAAATGTCTTCGTCTTGGTTTGCTCCAAACGTGGGTTGTAGCTATGAATGAAACGAGCAGCAATGGGTAGCAACTGTTGTCTTGATTTATGCTTGAGACAAGAAGTTCCACAGAGGGTTGATGGCAGTCGCCGAGATATGTGCCTGATTTGCATCGCTTGCTTTGCTTAATTGCTTTGCTTGGTTGGTTTGCTTGCTTTGCTTGCTTCGCTAGCTTTGCTTTGCTTTGCTTGCTTTGCTTGTTTGTGTATGCTTGCTTCGCGCTTGTTTTGTGGTAGCTTTGTCCTTGGTTAGCGTCTGCGAGGACTTTGTGGTTGTACAACAGGGATTACCAGACTGGGTGAAAATTGGAGATGAAGGTTGACGGCGTCTTACCACTGTCCTGGAAAGGTGTCAAGCTCGTGTTGGTCTTCTTACCGGGACCGATCGGACGGGAAGAAGAAACGTGGTCCGTCTTAAAGCAGGAGATGGCTGCGGTCTCGGCGACATGCACGACCTGTTCGTGGACGGCGTGTAGCGGTCGTCGAGGGCAGGGTGGCCGACTGAAGGGGTATCTAGTTGGCGTCCATCCGATGTATGAAGGAGAGAACTACGTCATCCGAAGTGGGGGTGAGACACGGCAGGAAAACTGGCGGTTGGGGTGTCGGGAGAAAGGCCGAGAAGGAGTCCAGGGTGCAGCGAGCTGTCGAGTGTCTGACCGATGAATGCTTGCATTACGTAGCAGACGGGTTGGAGGTGTATGACAGGCGTTTACGGCTTTCATGGCTCGTTGTGTATGCGATCCAATCCTGTTTCTTAGCCCGCCGTACGGACGGGTTGTTCGACGGGATGGGCTAGAGGTATGGTTGGATCGTCATTGTTGTCGTACGGGAAATGCATGTGCTTTGCGGCGGGCGGTGGTGGTGTCTGGGCATGTCGCGACCCATTAGAGTCGACCGACCCAGATGAGTGCTTGCGTTTCTTGGCCGACGGATCGAAGGTGTGTGACATGCGTTCGCGGCTTCATGGCTCGTTGGAAGCGACCCAGTCTTGCATGTTAGCTTGTCATACTGACGAAGTGCACGACGGTGGAGGCATCGGCGTCTTGTCGACGAAGCGACGGAAGGCAGTCGACGAGGTTGTGGGCTTCGCTGCAAGTGACGCTGTGTTCTCTGCGAGACGATCTTGATGACAAGTCGAGTGGTGAACTGTTGACGGAAAGACCCGCATGAGAAGAGGCTTCGCAGAGCTTCTGCTTGACATTCCGGAGCAGTGCCTTGGCGTGGATTCCATCTTCTGCCAGGACTGAAAGTGCTTTGTGGCGGGCAGTGGAGGTGTCTAGCCGTGTTGCGGCGATGAATAAGGGTCGACCGACACAGATGAGTGCTTGCACTTCTTGGCCGGCGGATTGGAGGTGTACAACATGTGATTGCGGCTTTCATGGCTCGTTGTGGATGCGACCCAGTCTTGTGTGTTAGCCTGTCGTACAGACGAGGTGCACGACGGGGACGGGGGAGGCATCGGCGTCTTGTCGGCAAAGCGGCAGATTCCGGAGCAGTGCCTTGGCGTGTCTTACATCTTCTGCCAGGACCGACAGGGCGGGAAGAGGCGGGGTGCGTTGACCGTCATGTAGCGGGGAGTCGTCGTTGCCGACATGCACGTCCCGTACAGCGCCGGGCGCACAGCGGTCGTCGCGGATGGGAGGGATAGCAGGAGGAGAGAGAGCAGCATCCGAGGTTGGAGCAGTGACCGACAGGGCAACATCCATCGTCGGAGATGAACGATACGAACATCCAAAATCCAGGTCGGAGACGAGGTGACGTGAAGGAACCTCTGGAGGAAAATGAATGCCGAGACCAACCACGTTCTCGCTTACATTAAGATGGCTGCGCATGCGCAGTGGGTCGTGCAAGCAGGCGGCTACAAGCAACTTTAAAACCTCCACGGAGACATTAATTGAGGACAATGTAATGCTAAATTATCAGGGTAATCTGTTTGGCAAACAAAGAAAATGGGTTCGGAAATGAGCGAGGGCTACTGTTCACAGAACTAATTTAAACGGCCATTCATTCTACTGCATATTAATTGTATTTACTCAAAAATGCAGTTTACGACAACAAATGCCCATTTTCGTTAGCTTCACTCGCTTAATCAGCACACCTCATTTCTGACACACGAAGGATTCAGTTTAATTTAAGCTTGTGGTTTTTATCTCTAATTTTTGAAATGAACCTAGCAGCCTAGTTGAATGCCATAGGGTAAAAAAGTTTATCGCCTTTTGTTTCTGTCTCATTTTTTCTAGTGTTCTTAGGTTGTAGTCCCCCCCAGTTTCTGATAAAATTTAAATACAGCGACTAGTCAGGATGCTTATATTCACATATTTTACGCTTATTTTCACAGTAAAACATTCTTCCCACAATATTTACGCAAATTTTCGACAGCCAGTTGCTTTTTGGGGTTGTTGGAGCTCGGCCGACTGTCTTCAACCCCAGAATGCAACTGACTGCGAAACATTTGCATAGATATTGTAGAAGAATATCTTTTACTGTGAAAATAAACGTAAAATAGAAAGTAATGTGACGATTTGAAGTAGTCAAGACGCCAACAACTAAACATGTCAGGTATGTTCTTCCTTGTAAATGGGTAGGTATTACAACCGGTTTTGTGAAAACATTTGCCGTTAAAATTGTTTTATTCTTCTGTTTTTAGGTTCAGCTCACAAAAATGTTGAACCGATCCTACAAACAGGGTAAGAATAAAACAATTTTAATGGCAAACGTTTTCTCAAAACCGTCAATAGTACGTACCTAACACATTAAAAGGATGAATTCATTTTTTTCTGGGTAAATTAATTAAAAAAGACAAGTTTTTATTAGTACCGTAGTTTTAATACTTAAAAAAAATAATTAAAGTTGGAATCCCAGAGCACCCGTAATGGACATAATGTTACAACGAAAAAACATGTAGAATTACACGACATATCACACAAATGAGAAGCATTTCATTTAGTAGACAGATGACCAAGTTACGCCATTACAACTGGGGAGTATCACAGTGTAGCTGCAAAACATTTACTCATACTAAACACTAAGGCTGTGCGACAGTGATACTGGTATCGAAATGGGGTAGGTTTTGCTCGCAACATCGGTAAATGCTGTATTTTAGCCAAAATTATAACGTTCCAATACGCTGTAATTTTGGGTGAAAACCAAAACCAAAAATAAATACTGGGATTAGGACACCATGATTAAACAAAAAAACATAGCTGCAAATTCTGTAGAAAATTTTGCATTATTATTACCGTAAATCGCCTATTAAACGCCCATGGGCGGCTAAAATTAATTCGATAAAAAAGTGGAGGGGGCGTTAACAAGGCTAAAACAAAATTTCTGACCTCAACATATTTTTTGGGGTGGCCGTTTAGGCCTAAATCCATCACGGTAAAGTTGATTATTCACTTGCGTGGTCTGGGTTCAATCTAGCATTAACACAATCTTTTTTTTTTTAGCGAATCGGAAAATTGATTAAAAGTTTACCGAAATCAACGCTTTATCCCTTTAAATCTTGGTTGTGCTGCAGCAAAATTAACGAAAATGTTCATAAATTTAACGAAATCAACATTTAATCCAACACTATTCACGGGAGCATTTGGAAACACGGAAAAGTCGGCAATATTAGGCCTACGCGATCGATCATTGATGTGCGTAATATGGATTCCGTCTAGTGAAAACACTACCTTTTTCCCATTTATTCTCAAATTTAGTTTATTAGATAGTCATAATTCAAAGTTAACACTAATATTTAGCCTTCAAACACACAAACCTCCAAAACAGACAACGTGATTCACCCGCTGGAAAACGCATGTGTTGACATTTATCACCATAGAGTTATATATTGTCGTCCAAGACGGAAGTTCCGGCGGAAATAAGACGCGTAGGTCTGGACCCGTGGGGCCCCAGTAGTGGACGCAAAGTGGTGGACGCGTCAAGACCGCATAAGCGCTTGAAACATCCGGTCTACCGCGTCCGTTATGACGTTACTTCGGTTGGCGTTTTCCGATCGTGAATCGCGTGTCTGTTTTGAAGGTTTTGTGATGGTTAAAAATTAGTTTTAACTTTGAATTATGTTAGATATTGGAAGGAGGACGAGCTAATAAACTAAACTGAGAATAAATGAGAAAAAGGTATAGCGTTTTCACTAGACTGAATCCATATTACGCACATCAATGATCGATCGCATAGGCCTAATATTGTCGACTTTAGCACGTATTACAAATGCTCCCATGAATCGTGTTGAATTAAATGTTGATTTCGTAAAATTTATGAATCTTTTCGTTAATTTTGCTGCAGAACAACCAAGATTTAAAGGGATAATGCGTTGATTTCTTTAAACGTTTGAAGCTTTTAGTCAATTTCATGATTGACTAAAAAAAAGATTGGAGAGAGGAGGGAGGCGTTAATAAAGCTACTATACGATTTCTGACCTTAAGGCATTTTTGGGGGGTGGGCGTTAACAAAGCCAGGGCATTTATTAGGCGATTTACGGTATTCTTAAAATGAAGACAGTAAAGGCAAAAATGTTATACATGTAACTATTTTCAGTTTATCTATCTTTAATTTTAACATTCGCTCTAAGGTGTCGCATCAGCATCCATAACGAAACAAAAATAAGAGTATCTGACTCTCCTGCTAAACCTAATAGTACGACTTAAATTAATAACCGATGATTCTATATTTAACCTAAATCAACAGGTTTACATTCATAAACTAAAACTTAAACGTAACCTACAGTATCATAATTATTGCGTTAATTATAATGCAACCCTGCACCAGCCTGAAAACTTCATCAGCTTCATGAATAAGCATACACGTTGTTCACAAGCATAAAATGCATTGCACAATGTATTTTAACAAAGACTATTCCCTCTATTGCTACCGAATGTGAATAATAAATACTTCTACAATAAAATCTCAACTTTGAAACCTCACATTATAACCGCATAAGCAAGCTATAACCAAGTCTATAAGCAAGACTATAAAATTTCTGAACAAATTTGCTTTAATCAAATTGTAATAGACTCACACACGTCTTCCCCACAATCCAATGCCAAAAGAGGGCTTATGGGAAGAATAGGTGTCTCCACACCAATCAACTTTACGTTGCGCTAGAATTATGTAACCTGATCAACCAATACCATTTTTGGGGCAAATCCTTAGTTTGGCCCTCATAAATGAAAGCCGTATACTCTTTGCAGAGGCACCACATGTTCTTATAACGGATCTCGGGCATCAGACGGATCACGTTTTTGGCCGGCCAGTTTCGGTTGTCCGGAGAAGTTGTTGGTTGCAGGTTTCTGATGTAATGTGGTGTTATGTGGTGTTATGTGGTGTTTGGCTGCAGTGAGCACGGTAGCGCAAGCGAGGCACATAATTTGGAAAAATAAGAAAAATTGAGAAAGATCCATTTTCTTGAGATATGGCATGTCCGTGCAAAAAAAGATACGCACCTGCCGGCAACATGGACGACGTCATGGCCCACCTTGCAAAATCATACGAGAGATACTTATTTTTCCCATGTTCCAAAAAGAATTACGTATTCAACTGCAAGTAATAGCTATAGTATAACTTTTGACTTTTCCATTTTCCCACCCTCAACTATACCTGAGGTGAACCAAGAATATTGCAACTCATTGTAATGTAACCCGGCACAACATTAGCAATTAAGCATACAGTACAGCCGATCCTGGATTACCCGAAATCGAACATGTTACTTAAACTCGCATTCTGAAAAAATTTAGAACGCTTACAGTATTTGAGGCATGACTGACATGGAAGTTTTTTTTTGTTATCCAAACATATCGTTAATTCCGTAATCCACTATTTAATTACATTATTTCGGGACGGAAAAGTGTTTGGACAAGTTTAACTGCAATATTTTTTGTTTGGCTATTATTTTCGCTCGTTAGCCTATATAAACTTTGTTTAAAAAATGACATTAAATACATAAAATGGTTTTGGTCCACTTGTTCTTTTACTGTAACGTTGAGTCTCGTTACACAGGCTGAGTCGGCTCTCCGCTCACAAAATCAAGACCGGCTTTTGAAAGTCGTTCAATCAAAGTTGTTTTGTAGAATGCAGCACCAGGAGGGTATACCCCACCTCTGAAAAAGGAACAAAAGGAAATGTTAAGTTTTTTAATTTCCAAAGCTCCTGCTGCATTTCTTCCATAGCAAGTGGCGACAATGATTCATCGTCGTTGTTGCCACTTGCATAAGAAGAAGCGGACTGGGAGACAAATCCAACCACATGAACCACGCCCAGCTGAGTATGTTTTGGCCTTAACAATAATAAATTTATCTGTTAGTCTATTGCACAGTAATTTAACGAGAGCCACAGTCTATGAAGCACAAGGAGTGACGTAACTGATTCAATGTACCCTAGTTTACATGATTCTTTCATTGGAAATTGTACCCAGTAAATTAACGGGATTCGTGCTCCCCTGTAAACCTAAAATTCCAGGATTTTTCCGCAATTTGTTAATGGTGGTCACTCACGCCGAGGTTTGGCCTTACCGTAATTTCATGCGTACAACCTGCCTCCTAGATAACTCGCACCGCTAAAAAATAAGGCAGTTGTGTAAAAGAAAACTCTTATAACCCTCAACCCCATATAACCCGCGGGTTATCTACAAGGCTTAAAGTTAGAACGGCCTCACTAGTGTGTACTGTAATGCCAGGCTGTTGGCCTTCCACACAGTTTTCTTGTTATCCAAGGTAAAATAAAAGCTATTTTTTTCATTTTGTACTTTATACTACCTTTATACTGCAAACGTTTTAGTACATTTAACTATCAGTACCGTAAATAAACAGCAGTGCACAACCGTTCGCCCGTCAAAAACACCACTGCCAAGCGCTGCGCTAAAGCAGCTTATCAGTTGAGTGCTCCTGGCATTATTTTCTTTGTCAGGAAGTTGAACCAGACTGAGTAAGCGATCAATAACGAGATACTCGAACGCACAACAAAATTGTCTCCTCTATTAGTGGCACTATCACCGATCGAAAGGCGAACGAAAATATCATGGCGCCTTTATAGCTTGCTCCCAGGTGCACGAAGACGAACCAAATTTTTACTCAACAATTAAGGATGTCATGGCATGTTTGTTTCGTTAAAAGAAATGCCGTTATGCAATCCTTCACTTGGTGCCAGCAAGAGCTAGATAGTACTACATAGCGCTAGATGTCAGATTTCGTCTGCTTTCAATTGGTGATAGTGCCACTTTAATTACAAGTTGGTTTCAAATTTCGATATTAACAATTAAAACAACTCAACTCTTGAAATAATAGCTACAAGTTTTTATGAATTATTACAAGAGGTGCATGGCAAAAAGTAGGTAAATTAGGCTGCTAAAAACAAGTGGTTCTCAGGAGCGCACGCATGGGTTTTTTTCTTAGCGCATGAAACGTTTTTCAGACATTGTCTAAAAAAAAAGCCCAATTTTACCTGGGGGTAGGTCAAAATTGGTTTCTATTGCCTAAGGGGAAAAATACACTACCTATAAATTTATTTGCATTCAGTTCCTGAGTGCTTGTTACCCTGGAGGAATCGAAAACGTAGGTACGCCCAGTTTGCACACCCACTGCACATGCGTAGCGTGCGCAGGCCTCCTATAAATGGCGCATGGGCAAGCCAGCCGCCATCTCTTTTCCTCTCGATATGTCACGATTGGTGACTCAAGAGGGGAGGTTGGGTGGGATATTTACAGGTAGTGTTGGTGATATTATTGTTGGTTAACTAACATTGCGATGTATGACCATTGTTATCTAGTCACGAACTGGTTGTATGCTGTTGTTCATGTCGGTTTTTGGAGGTGAAACGTGGGTAAGCAATTCTTGCTAAACCCAGGCCTCACGAAATAAATCTTTGCCATTTCATGCTGTCTTCTTCCTCTTTGGATCTTCACACCTCTACATTTGGTAGCAGCGCCGATGGTTTCCAGGGAGAAGATAAGTAGAAATCCATGGGCAAAAATCGACAAAATGGACGAAACCTTCTTCTACAAGATGGCGTCCTGAGCAACGAGGCAACACTACCGAAGTGACGAAGGATAAAGCTGCCACATTCAAAGACTACTCTTCGTGAGGACCCGAGTTTGTGGACAACTTTCAACTGCTATATGGCTAATCCATCACGCAAGTATCTTCGTCATTATTGTACCCTGTTAATAATTTCTACAATTTTTTCTACAATTTTTTATTCTATGCAATGACATCAAATGACCTAAATCTCTTTTATAAGGGAATCCAACTGTTCGATGGGAGCAATTTCCTCTTTTGGCGGACGAAAGTCCTGAATCACCTAAGACGTGAAGGTCATGCAGGAGCCCTTACGCAAGTAATGCCTGCCGCAGATGCTGCAGCGGCCATCCGTAATGCATGAGTCACTAGCAATAATTTTGCACTTGACTTTATAACAAAATGCCTCAGTGATAACCAACTTATTAATTACCTGGAGGAAACCAATGCTAAAACCATCTGGGATAACCTCAACGCCAGATTTCATGTCCAACGTACTGAAGTTCAGCTAATATACCTGGATCAGCTCCACTCGATCTCTTTACAACATAATGAGAGCATAAGCGCCTATTTCACCAGGATAAAAGGCATACGTCATGTGTGTGTAAATGCAGGCCGAAATATCACGGATACTGACATTATTCATTACGCACTAAGAGGCATAAAGCAATCAAAATATGACCCGATCATCGCAACTTTGTATGCTGAAGCAGCACCAACGTTGGACATGGTTGAAGCCCGTCTGACAGACGCATTCTACCGTATTACAGGGAAAGATGAAACCATCCTACCCTGGCAGAAGACTACGTCCTTGTTACATGATCCAGAGCATATCCTGTCTGTGAATAAAAGGAATGGGTCCAAACGTTATCAGGCGCCAAGAATCCCACACAATCCAGCTTCGTCCCAGATGGAAGCCAGATCCCAACGTCCCCAGGTGCAATGCACATGGTGCAGAAGGTTTATTCACGATTTCTCGACGTGTCGTGCAAGACTCCAATACGAAGCAGAACAACCTCGAGTTCCCCGTAATCCTCCGCCGCCTGTTGTTCATCCAACTACAGCGCCGCCTCGTGGGAATCGATACCCGTCACGTTTTAGAGCAAAACCAACGGTCCGATAGTTACAGTCTGATGAGATATCGGACGAATATCCATGCTCCACTCCACTTTATGACTCGTCTACGAGACAACTAGATGATCTATCTCCACAGACCGCCAAGCTTGGCCGTGTGACGGACGATACGATCTCTGAGTTGGCCCTAACTATTTATACGCCACCCACTGTGGATGCGCCGAATCCTATGAAATACTTCTGGATTCTGGTGCCACGAGCCACATCACGTGCAGGGACGATTGGCTGCATCACCCAACACCTACGAACACAAAGATATTCTTGGCATCCAAAGAAAATTGCATATTCGCAACCAAGCGAGGCATTATCAAGATTAGAACTCCTTATCTTATTCTACGTCTGGAAAACGTCTTGTATTCTGCGGATGCTGCAGCTAACCTAATCTCCACACCTAGACTCGACCGAAAAGGTGTAACTGTCACCCAGGGCAATCAACAGTTTTCAATATGTAAAGACGGTGTGCTCGTCGCGGGTGGGATCCTACTTAATTGTGATGTGTACAAGCTAGATGGTGACATCATCATGCCTGATGAATCGTCACATGCAGACTCCGTCATGGTATCCGCTGTACCCACACCGCCCCCCCAGCACCGTCATGAAGACCTCCCCAACGATTTAGCATCTTGGACGTTGTGGCACCAACGCCTAGGACACCCTTCCAACACGTTAATGAGGAAGATACAACGTGACTCACTTCTTGGCCCCATTAACTTTGGTACACCACCAAAAGAACCGTGCGAGACCTGCGTTATGTGCAAAAGCCGACGTTTGCCATTCCCGAAAGTTGCCCCAATCCGTTCCTCCCACGTCCTGCAATTTCTACATGGGGACTTGACCGGACCAATCGCAGAACGAACATACGGCAATGCAAGATATTTATTCCTTCTAATCGACGATTTTTCACGCCGGGTATTTCCTTTCTTCTTAGTCCAGAAATCTGATGTCTTTGACGCTTTACGCACTTTTGTCCTGCAGCGTCAAAATGAAACACAGCACAAGATCATAACCCTACAAAGAGATAACGAGCCTATCTGGAAGTCCGTCCAATTTGAGAGTTATTTGTTGGTCCAAGGGATCAAACACCTGTACTCTGCTCCTTATGCACCGCAAACCAATCCCCTAATCGAGCGATCTTTCCAGACAATTATACGTAAGGCTACCACGTTATTGGACCACAGCAGACTCCCCATACGATTATGGTGTTTCACAGTAGAGATGTCCTGTTTTCTACATAACTTGTTACCAACTAAGCCTTTATACAATTCTGAATATCAAACACCAATGAGCTGTTGGAGACCTGACCGTTACCCTGGCACATCTAGTCATTTACATGTCTTTGGCTGTTTAGCTTATTATGTGTTACCAGTCCATCAGAGGCACAAATTACACCCCACTGCCAAACGTGCGATTTTTTTGGGATACGCCCGACGCAGTATAGGCTTTCTATTAGTCGATCTAGAAACTAAAAACCTTCTCGTCAGTCGTGATGTTCGCTTCGATGAGCGAGTGCGTGGAGGCGATTTGTTGACACCACTTCTGCCCAGTGCGACCAACTCCACAGTCCTAGATACTAACATTCACTATGATTCCGATATATCAAGGCCATCAAGGCCCTCCGCCAATTCTGGACCCTTCCCCCGCAGCTCCAGTTTTACCAACATATGGCCCCCATCGTGGACGTGGACGCCCGCCTGGAACCACCAAAGCAGTTATGCAGGAAAGGCGAGCACGGGAAGCCGCCCAAACAACTCATAACGCGCCACTGGATTCTGACGATGACGAGGAACCTATAATTTTATTACGTCACCTAATGACTGCAACCTCCATCCCGACACCCACCACCTTTCAGGAAGCTATCACTTCAGTCGAAGCAACAGCATGGCGCAAAGCTATGGATGCCGAACTAGACTCCATGAGATCACGGCAAGTATGGACGCTAGTGCCACGCCCTCCTGGTGCTAAACTGATTAAGTCAAAATGGGTCTTCACCCGCAAACAGAATCCGGACGGATCACTTCGTAAATTAAAAGCACGTCTAGTGGCTGCTGCTTGGCATGAAAAGGTTAAAAGAGACTAAGAGCTCGTTTGCCTCCTCCAAAAATCCATCTATGGTTTAAGCGAAAGTGGACGAAACTGGTACGAGTGTGTTAGCGATATTTTCCGGCGCCTGGGACTTGTGAAATCGACCTACGACCCTTGTGTGTTTGTTCAACGTTCTGGTGACAACTTGTTATATCTTTGTTTATTTGTCGATGACAAATTAGTAAGTGTTAAAAATAACCGTATTTACCAATCATTTCTTGTTAGCCTAAAAGAGCATTTGGAAATTGTCGAGGTTACTGACCAAAAATACATAGGCTATGAAATGGAGTACACTAATAGGTATATTACTTTGAGTAATTCAAAGTACATTACTAACAAATTGGAATACTTTGGGTTATCAGAAGCTAATCCCGTTCGGACAGTATCCGCAACATTAAAGGTACTAGCTGATTGTTCTGAATCACAACCTGTGAACAAAACAACGTACCTTGAAATGTTGGGGTCTTTAATGTTTCTGGGCATCCAAAGTCGACCAGATATTTTATTCAATGTAGTCCAGTTGGCTAGAAGTCCTCGAATCCAAAGTTAGCCCACTTAATGGCATTGAAGCGAATTTGGCGTTATTTGAAGGGTACAAAAGATTATAAATTACACTACGATGCTGCAAAAATTGGTCCCTTACAGGCTTTTGCTGATGCGTCGTGGGATTCCGTATCCGGAAATAAGGGAGTGACAGGTTATTTAATTAGTATTGGAAACTTACCCTTAGCTTGGTCTAGTAAGACTCAAAACCTTGTTGCCTATTCCAGCTGTGAAGCTGAAGTAACTGCACTTTCAGACACACTAAAAGAATTGTTCGTCTTAAGAGGTTTACTTTCTGAGTTAAGCCCTTCAGAATTGTTTTAGCCCATTAATTTACATACTGACTCTAAATCCGGAATAGATCTCATAACAAATGGTGGTAGTGCTCAGTCTAGGCACTATTCGCGGAAAGTGAATTTTGTGCGGGATGAAGCAGAGAAAAATAACATTCGTTTAGTTTTCTGCCCAACAGATGAAATGCCTGCAGATCCCCTTACCAAAAATGTATCGGGTAAAAAGTTGACGAGTGTGATGAATGCCGCTTTTTGCTTGGAGTAGTTTTTCGATTTTGGTGAAACAAAAATGGTAAGACCGCCCTATGGTGCGTTTCGCTTAGGGTGTTGGAGGTCGAGGCGTTTAAATTGTTTCTACCGTTTTAAAAATTGTGTAAATCGTTTTTATTTCAGGTGTTAATGTGCCTGCTTTAACACTGTTTTCCTTCGTGAAAATGGTAAATATCTTTATGACTGCGTTTATTTGTTAGCAGTTGTATGTGTTTTGCATACACATTTAAGTTATGTATTTTTAACTGGTTGTTAAGTCGACTAATTGGGTATTATATTAGTTATGCCCGGGGAATGTTGGTGATATTATTGTTGGTTAACTAACATTGCGATGTATGACCATTGTTATCTAGTCACGAACTGGTTGTATGCTGTTGTTCATGTCGGTTTTTGGAGGTGAAACGTGGGTAAGCAATTCTTGCTAAACCCAGGCCTCACGAAATAAATCTTTGCCATTTCATGCTGTCTTCTTCCTCTTTGGATCTTCACACCTCTACATTGTGTATTTTTCCCCTTAGGCAATAGAAACCAATTTTGACCTCCCCCCAGGTAAAATTGGGCTTTCTAATTGCCGGGAAGAAAAATACACTACCTGTAAATTTATTTGCATTTAGATGACCTCGTCGCTTAGGTGGCGGGCACCATCGTGACGGGTTCCCAAGGGTGCGACCTGGGTCCCCAGAGGCTCGTTGATCGGATTTAGGGACAATAGTCTACCGAGTGGCCTAATTGACGATTGCGAGAAGCCGTCAGAGTGGGGAGAGAGAAACCCACCATTATTATGGAACTAGTTAGCCAGGTGGGATTTTTTTTTTTTTTTTTTTTAGAAATTTCCTCCTTCCATCTTGGTTTATTACAAAGCATATCACAAATTTTTCAATTTGAAAGGGAAAATTCTTACCACTATTAGGAAGAAACTTGTAGAGAATTTTGGCCTTTTTAAGATCCTTCAGCTTTGGAGTTGATCCGGGCAGCTTTAATCGTCGGGTATACTTCACGACCAATCAGGCCTGAACTCAAATTTTGTCAACACAGGTGGCGCCATTTGTTCAATTCTTCGGGCGACTGGAATCTTGCGTGCGTCAGGCATTTAACAAATCAAACTGTGCTGCCATTTTTTTTTTTTTTTTGAGATGTGTTAATTATTTCATCCAGTTATGGTTAGCGGTTTAGAGGCGAGAAAGTTCTTCGCTTAACCCACAAATGCTTTGAAAAACAGAGAGAATTGTCCGGTGGTCTGGTTTTGCAACTTTCCATTGAAAGTTATACTGATCATCAGTGATGTTTCCAGCTGATTCTGTATTTGAGTGCGAATTTGAGTGGAATTTTTACGATGTTGTGCTTCTATTATGCAAACGTATTTTCAACAAATGAATTGAAGCAGGTAATTTCCCCAGACATGACCAACATTGAAGTTGAGGTTGGATAATTTATCTATTGGACAGGTGTGGAATGAGCAGTCGAAAACAGTCGGATTGAAAACTTTGGAGGGCCCATTCCGAAGTAAAACTAGTAGAATGATGAAGTCAGGTGAAATGATTTAAGGCCGTGCGACAAACGAAAAACTATAGCCCTTGGCGCAGGAGCAGCAATTTATGCAGGGGAGAGTTCTTGTTTTGAAGTTGGAGACAAAACGCATTTCGGGCTTGGTTGGGGTGAAGCAGGAAGCATTATCCCACTGCCAAACTTGACGGGCGATGTACCGATCTGCAGGCATGGGCTGGTTGGCCCGTATCCACTCTTGAGAGATGGCCGCCTGTTGACGGCGGACATTTTCAGCGAGATTACAGGGTACGAGAATCGATGCGGTAGAGATAGGGCGAGGCTCATAATTTACCGTATGGTTCCCAACTCGGACCTGAAGGAGAGGAGCATAATTGTCGGTTTGGCAGGCCATGCTTGCGGTAGGGACAGGTCGAACGGGAGGACGAATCGGCGGATGAGGGTGATGGATCTTGAAAAGAGGCGGCTTTCCCGTGAGGGGAAGGGGAGAAAGTCGCCGAAACCGAGAGTCAGCTAGCTTGACACGACGTCGAAGCTTGTTGTTGCTTTCGAGCAAGTTGGCAATGTTTGTGCGTTGGGCTGTGATGATCTTATCAGCACTTGAGAGTTTGGTTTTAATGGTGGCAAATTCAGCGGCGATTGGTTGGCAGTTTTTCAATAACCTAGCACGTTCCTTCTTGTTCAGGTCCAGCTTGTGTTGGATGGCTCCCTGGAGAAACGACGTGTCACCGAAGTTGGTAAGTTTAGACTTTGACTTCTTGCTCGAGTCGAGGTCTTGTCAAAGGACAGTCGGAATTACAGAGTTAGCACAGGGAGGCTGGACGATAGGGGGGTTAGCGACTGATGGCAGGGACAGAATTGGAGATTTCCCGGTGATTTCGGTAACGACGTTGAAGGTGAGGTCGGTCGGGACAACAGCTTGGCCTGGAACGAGAGAGGACGAAGGAATAGCCGGAGATTTGGAAGAAGAGCGAGTGCGCTCACGTTGCTCCTTGCGCTGTAAAGATCGTTTGGCAGCAGCGGTGTTCTTCTTGACGTTTAGAGCCCAGTCATGTGGTAGGATGGTTTTGCAGATAGTGCAAGGGTCTGTATAATAGTTACATGTCCTGTGATTCTGGCAGGAGGGGTGGGGGTCATATCTTTTGATATTTGAGAGGATGGGAGCGCAGTTGCAGAAGTCCGGATTGCGGAGTGGAGTACTGTGAGTCTTGCCACCGCGTGTGCGCGCCATGACGGGCATGATGAGAAGATGTCAACGCGGGAAAACTCGCAGGGATGAGAAGTTTTTGGCGGGAAAACGAGAGGGAGCATCCAATTGTGACAAGAGAGGGGGGAGAAACATGAAGCAAGAGAGGCAAGACGACAGCAGGCGTGGGCCTGAACAGGGCTGCATGCTGTGAGGGTGGCAAGACGGCAAGACGGTCGTGGACGAACGGGAACGATGAGAAGTGCGGAAACGACAAGCCAGGCAGGACGAAGAAGCACCGAATGACAATTTGAGTCTTCCGGGGGTCGAACAACAGGAGCAGATGACCGTGATGGAAGAGCATGAACAGAGGCCGGGCCAGCGACGGGAGGTGTCGGAGCAGAAACTGTTGGTAGGTCAGTAACGGCGAGTGGTTGTATGCCAACGGGTGAACTGTGAACGGGTTCGAGCAGAGATTCTTCGGGTAAGCTTGTGAACGCCGGGCGACCGGGCTGTAACGGGCGACGACGTGAGATGCTGGTGTAACCTACAGGCTCAAGCAGATATATTCCAAGAAGAAGAGTAATGACAGATACGGTGAACGCTTCACTTGCTCGGTTGCCGATGGGACGAACGGAATGATGAGAATCTTCGTTCAGCCAGACGTCGAAATTGCGTAATGAGCTGGGAGGCCAAAGGGAAGAAGTCTCCCGGAAGAGTGCTGCACGGGCGGCATCCATCATGAGGCGGACGGTGCAGTAAAAGGTGGCCACGACGTACGAGAGAAGCCTCTAGCTATGGCGGTCATCCTTTGTGGAAGTTTACCTCCCTGAAGGAACGAACTGTAAGAAAGAACGAACGCACTTTATCCTTGTAGGGGTGAGCGGCGAGCGGGTAAGGAGCGAGAGTGAACGGAGCCGTCTTGGTGCATCAGCCGATGGGCAACGGTCTTCTCGCGGCGATGTTGACGCAGCGGTGACATGAACGGGCGGTGGCAACGGCAGGGGTCGAGCAAACAGACGGCGAACGGAGGTTTCATTGCCGGCTTGAAAAGTTGGTGGAGTGGCGGTGATCAAGCAAGCGAACGGGGGCTGCGAGCAGCGGTCGTGGAACGCGTGAAGCATGAGCGGCAGTCCCAACGGGGCAAGATGCAGCGACGGGTGGATGACGAGAATCGGTCTCCAAGCAGCTGGGAGCAACGGTGTCAAGGGCTCGGAAGCGCGACGAACGATAGTGTCTTTGTGAAATTGGTGAACATCGGATAATGAATGCTTCATTGCATAACGAGTGGGACGCAGAAACGATGAAAATCTTCGCCCAAACCCGGTTGGCGGTGGTGGTCAGGGAAGCCGCAGCGATGGTGGGCTCTGCGAACGGGAACGACGAACGGGAACGGCGAACGGCCAGGGCTGCGGCGTTGAGGCAGCGGCTGCTGGGGCTGTGTGAGCTTTAAGACTGATGAGTGATGCGATGGTCTTCAAGACAGACGAGCAGCGAACGGGAATGATGGACAACATGACATGCCTGTGGGGTCGGCGGTGGGAAGCTGCCTGGTGCGATGAGCTGCAAGGGCCGCTGAGCGCGACAGGAGTGGTGGGTGGTGTGGTGAGCTGCAAAGGCCGGCGAACGAGAATGACGAACGACCAGGGTAGCGACGTGACACAGCGACTGCAGGAGCATGTGCTGAATGGTGACGGGAACAGCAGGCGGGGTGATGATCATCAAAGGCCGGCGAACGGGAACGACGAGCGGCTAGGGCAAGGTGCGATGAGCTGCAAGGCCCGCTGAATCACTACGGGAGCGGCGGACGGCGTGGTGAGCTTTAAGACCGGCGAACGAGAACGACGAACGACGAACGGGAATGACGGACGTTACAACATGCTTTGTAAGGCCGACGGAGGAGTCGCAGGGGCGGTCACGCAGCGACGGGAGTGTGGGCGGTGTGATGAACTTTAAGACCGGGGCACGACAAGCGACGGGAGCGGGCGGTGCGATGACAGCAAGACCGGCGAACGGAACGACGAACGAAAACCACGATGGCGGGTAACAGAGCGAACCAGCCGTGATGGATGCGTGGAGGAAAAGAGATGGCGCCTGGCTTGCCCATGCGCCATTTATAGGAGGTCTGCGCACGCTACGCATGCGCAGTGGGTGTGCGAACTGGGCGTACCTACGTTTTCGATTCCTCCAGGGTAACAAGCACTCAGGAACTGAATGCAAATAAATTTACAGGTAGTGTATTTTTCTTCCCGGCAATTAGAAAACGACAATTTTAACTTGATTAAAATTAGTTTTTACTATCCTAAAATACTTACCTCTAGTATGTGCTAAAATCGTTTTCGATTTGCTTTTCTAACCGAATTTTTAAACCCCTTAAAAGTTTAACCCTTTCGAGCCTAACGCTATTTTTAATTTTCCTGCTGAAAAAGCCTATGGCCGCAACATGGCTGTCATGAACAAGTAGCATGCCTCACGAAAATAAATTGTAAAAAAAAAACTATGCGGTCTAGGAGTATAAAAATACGCAGATATAATAATTATACTGTAAATTATTGGCCAGGAATATAATTGGGACCATCGTCCTACGTTTTCAATATTTAAAAAAATCCTGAAGTTCGACTACGGAAGTTTCAATTTACAGTACTCGGAATGATAACATCCACTCGATATTCTTCCGTCACAACGCCTGTTATTACTTCAGAAATCATTATTTTATATTTTATTACCGTAAAAATAGTTTAAAATTGCTTTATTCCTTCAAAATTCGCGATCGTTGAAGCCCACTACCAACTCGCGTAGGACAGCCATTGGGACCGGCTGCCTGCTAGCGCCAATGGATGCGACCTTCACTCGCTTCGCGTGACGTCACTTGTGAACGGCCGAAGAGTCACGTGCCGCGAGCGAACCAATCAGCACACTCGATAGCTCACGATGCCGAAGCGTTTGAACAAAGTCCGTTGAAACGGCACATTTGATTCGAGGAATGCAGGCAGTGACGTAGGAGTTGATGACGTCATTTTTCGCGGGGTAGAAAATTGGGAATCCCCTCTCTCGAACGCTACCAAGATGGCGGCTGTACGTTGCGTCGTTCCGGAGAAACGATCGTTTGAACCAAGGGCTATTTCAGCAAGCAAACGCAATTTTCACGTAGATTTTGGCCACGATGCATACAATAACATCGATTAAGGTAATAAAAAGATGATATTAAATTATATTAATCGGAATTAACCGAAAATATACGTTCCAAAATACACAAGTCAATCGGTATTACACTTTCGATGTACGCAATTGGATTATTTTTTTTAACAGTGCGGTGAAGTGGGCGAACGATATAGCGTAGCTTAGGCTTTTACACAGCGGAATTGCAACGACGATATATCGTCGCTTAGGCTCGAAAGGGTTAAAACACCAGTAACACTTGCAATGCAATCTGGTTAGCCTATCTACCACTTGGTGCTCAACAATCGTTGCCTCCAACAAGTCAGCGCCAGCCCAACAATGACACTTCATTTTCCGGAACCCACAACTCGACAAAAACCAGGGTTCAGCGAAGCGGGGAGGCTGGGCGGGTTCTACTAACGGTTAAGTATTTTAGGATAGTAAAAACTAATTTTAATCAAGTTAAAATTGTCGTTTCTTACTATCTGTAAAATACTACCTCTAGTACGTGCTGAATTTGTCAAATAGGCCGGTGGGACAGCACGAAACCTGCTATTCCTCGTTGCATTGCACACCACATTAACAATACAGTTCACAACACACCTTAAACATCGTTAGTCTAGACCTTCATCCGCCTCAGTACTTGTCCTGGGCGAGGTCCTCAGCCATGGACTGCGATGCCCCACTGGTACTGCCGCCGGGCAACAGTGATGACAACCGTCCATCTTTCCACTGTGTACAAGGTGCATTTTATCCACATCTTCTCCACCAGGAAAAAGTTCATGCGAGTCAACCCTTCAACACTCCTCGTGTCGGGTTGGATTCTCTCCAGAATGCACCCAAGCAGGAAGTTTCCAATTCAACACCAAACACTGCCTTGTGATGTGTCGCTTGAACTCCAACTGCCTGCACCCACCTTCTCTCTCCCATTCAGAGAAAGTTCCAGTGGGCAAGATGACACTGCAACACTCCTTGTGTCGTGCCATCACATCACCACTGTGTACACAAAACGCACTCGCTCACTCCCCAACAACACTTCCAGCTGCCACATGGGGACCACTCCCACTCGCCGTACTTGTTTCGCGAAGATAATGAGCGATGAAGGTGTTCTTGTTGGTCCAAGAGCAGGCTGCAACCACATCATTAAGGGGGGGGGTACCAGATGCGAAGGCCCAAGACGCAGCCAAAGCCCTCAACTCATGAGCTCTCACATTCGCAGCGATGTCCAGATGGTCTGGTCCTTGTTCATACGCCTGCTTGATGACCTCACAGATCCATTTCCCTATCTTCGCCGGCGACAGTGGTAAGGGAAGGACACCTCCAGACGCTTGATCCCATTGCAAAAACAGCGGAGTGAGTGTAGATCCAGCTCGCCGCGAACTTCCAGACTGCTCTGTCAAATCGGTTGTCTAAGTAAAGCCGGAGAGCCCGAACCGGGCATTGGGTCCACTCCTTACCCCCAGGATCAGCCACTGGATTCAATGCCTTAATCACCAAAGGCTTGGGGGCCACACCTGGGCTCTGATGCTTTGCACGGAACTCAGCTGGGAAACCCAATGTCACGGATGACCCGTCTCGGGCAAAACGGATGTTCTTTCTATCTCTCACCAGAGCAGCCTGCTCGCTCCGACGAGCCGCCGAAGCCAGAGCCACCAAGAATAGGGTCTTCTGCGATAGCAGGAGCAACGAAGCCGAACAAAGAGGTTCGTAAGGTGCCAACTCCAAACTGACCAACACCAATGGTAAATTCCATCTGGGAAACAATTGCTTAATCCTTGGTCTTGCACTCACAAAGGCCCGAACCAACTGTGATACATGTTCACTGGTCACCAGCTTCTTTCTCCCCAATACCGACAAGATGGAGTTGATGGCCGCGTTAACGATACCCCTTAATGGCGGTCGAGGACAGGCCTTTTACAAAACGTTCTTCCAGGAAAGATGACAAAGCGGCTTCGGTCGGGTCCGTCGGATCAATTCCCACCTTCTGGCACCAGAAAAACCAAATTTTCCACCGGGCGTCGTAGTTTTTCCTTGTCGAAGAACGCAAGCAACCCAACATCCGCTCAGAAACTTCAGCGGTGAAACCCTCTATCACCAAACTGTCCACTACAGTCTCCACCCGTGAAGATGAAGCATAGCAGGACACGGGTGGGTCGTCGCACCTCCGTGCTGGATCAGAATAGAGTCCGAGAGGGGCAGAGGAAGCGGGTCCTCCTTCGACAGTTCCACTAAGTCGGAATACCACGACGCAACTGGCCAAGTGGAGCCACCAGTATGTACTCCCCCGGGAACTTGCGAATCTTGTTCAACGACGCTTGTAGCAGCAAGAACGGAGGAAACCGGTTAAGTTGATAGGCTCGTCCAGTCGATGGAGAGAGCGTCCGTGGCCCACGCTGCCGAGTCAGGGAACGGAGAGACAAAATGTGGGAGCTGACGATTGAAACGAGTCGCAAACAGGTCCACCCAGGTCCACACTTCAGAAATAAACCCTGGCAGTCTGGGATCCAACATCACTCCGTTGTGGGAGCCCTTTGACGTGATAACTCGTCCGCTAGAACATTAAGCTTCCCTGCTATGTGACGCGGACGCAGGTTGAGTTACAGTGCTTCACACTGACGAAACAACCGAGTGGTCTCCTCCATCATCGACCAAGAATGAGTCCCTCCGCCTTTTGTCACGTGTGCCACTGTTGTCGTGTTGTTTGTCATGGCTACCACGGGTTTCCCGCACAAAGCACCTTTCCAGGCTTGCACCGCCAGGCGAATGGCTCTCATCGCCAGAACATTGATATGGAGCTGACTCTCCTCTTCCAACCACACACCTGCCGTCATGAGTCCTTCGAAGTGAGCTCCCCAGCAGGTGGAAGACGCGTCCGACCGTCCATGAAGAGAAGGCCATCCGGCGTCGGGTCCTGAATCGGCACACCCCGGCTGGTATTGAGTGGGTTGGCCCACCATTGAACAGTTTCCACAGGCAAGTTGTCCAGAGAAATCACATCTCACCAGGACAGGCGAGGTTGCCATTCGGTTCCTGAACCAACGCAATGGGTGGGCTTTCCATTCCCCGAAGGGAACCAACTTGGCACAGGAATTTATGACTCCAATCACTGATGCAAGATCCACTGCTGTTTTCTCGGTGGCAAGCTACAACTGATCCATCCGATCCCGTACTTTCTCCATGCGCTCCTGCAATGGCCGAACCGTGAACTACTCCGTATCGAACTGAGCTCCCGAGAACCACGAACTGCCTGCAAGGCACCAACCTGGACTTCTCCAACTTGACACCCAGACCCAGGGCCGCAAATACACGTCGACACCTGTCTGATTGCCATCTAAGCACATCCTTCTGAGAGGGGGTGACCCCAGGAAAGGGCGACCTTGGCTGGTTCAAATTCAAACTATCCCTCTCCTGCGGCACGGCCTGGTGCTGAGGCTTCTCCGGTTGCCTTAACTGAGCCTGCTTCTCCTCTGGGTAGCTTCCAACGGACGACGGGAAAACCCCAAATTTCCTCTTCTTTGGCGGAGGCCTAGCCTTGTCCTTAAGCTCCGGGGCCAACGACAGCAGCTTCCCATCAAAAAGATCTTCCGAGCGACGAATGGGCAACAAACGCAGTTGTGCAAGCATGTCCGTCGGGGTGTTGACAGCCAACTGCAAAACCGCATCCCTCCTCCCGAAGACCATATTCATCAAAAGGCGAAATGCCCAGGCGAACCCGTCCTTCTGAAACGAAAAAGTCCTTTTTTTAAGGCCACAGAAGTCCCTCACTGCCGGGTCCTCTGCCAGCTCCGGGTGCGAGGACACACGACGTTTAATAGCAACAGCCGACGCCGAGAAAGCAATCTCCGCATGAGAGTTGGCTCGAACAGTGTTCCTTAAAAGTGCCTTATCCTCTTCATAGTATACAATTGGAATGGATACCGCCGCAGGTACCTTCAAAATAGAATTTTCCTCCATGGGCTGGGCTGTCCGCACAAAATCCGCCGCATCAAAAGTCTCATACCGACGCTTATTCGGCGCACCCCGGCCCGTTGACTTGAAAAACAGATTGTGATGGCGCGGGTCATAAGGGGGCGGTGGCTTCGACGCCGACACAAGCTTATCTCCTTTCCGAGTCGAGCTCTCGACCTTCAACAACTGGCGAAAAGCAACCTCCGACTGAGGGATATGAATGGGAACGCTGCGAAGAGCTCCTGTGGGGGGGTGCTCCGGATCCAGAGCAGGCGGCACAAACTATCGACAATAGCCAGAGTCTTTCAAATTTCTGTACACAGCCGCAGAAAAATCCTCCCAAGGTCCAAACTCTGGGCCCTCGTCAAACAAGTCGAAGCGCTCTCGGCGCTGATCACACAGGTTTCGCGGCACATCAGACTCACTGGACTCCTCCGGGTAATCAGAATCCTCCGGCCGTCCAAACATCACTCTCCTCTTCTTTGTCGGAGCATCAACATCAGACTTCCCCTTGCAAACACATTCCCCACAGACAGACGAGGAAGTTGGAAGCTTCGGAGACAAACGACGCGCCACCAGAGAGGGGCATGAAGCACTAGCAGCCGATAATCGGCGATTGGCGGTTGGCAATTGGGGAATGACGTTTGCCGATTGGCGAGTGGCGATTGGTGACTGGCGATTCATGAACGCTGTGGGACTGTCACAGTTTTTCACCCTGTGCAATTTGCCTACATGACACCGCCGATGAGGATCTGTTGAAGCCTATCAGACTTGGTGCATCACTCGGAGCTTTGCGGTGGCCGCCACGCCCCGAGTGTGGGTTTTTTTTTCCCCGACTATGGGAATTGATTTAGTGGCTAAGACTCGTTTTTTTGCGTTTTCTCCGCTACGAGACTTTTTGGGGCTCACACCCTCCTTGGAGTTTATATTTTTGTTGCTTTTCGAACGCTCACTCACCTTAGCAACCTTAGCAACATTACCTCGCACTAACAGCTCCGGTTCAGACACGACCGTCTGCCGTTGTGCAGCCACAGAGCCTATGCCAACAGCCTCATTCAATTTACTCACCAAAGGTAGCTTCCCAGCAACAACAGTTTCAGTTTCGCTTCTACAACGCTCCTTCTACCTGACTACACGATGGCAAGACCGGTGATTGGCGAGTGCTGCCTGCGCGTAAAACGCCGCCATCTCTTCCCGCAGCAAGGCAAAACCTTCGGCATTAGCTTTGCGCTGCTCGGCCGCTAATTCCTCACGTAATAAGTCCATCAGAATTCCTAAATCCATTTTACCAGCTTCCCGCACAGCACCCACGATCAATTCCAAATTTCCGGGGCCAAACGGAGACCGGGCCAACAAGGAAGACACAGCCGGCGATGACGAAACAACCTCAACTCCATGCACGCTAGGCCTAACCGAAGCGTTCACAACAGCAGTTTCGTCCACGTTAGGCCTAACCGAAGCGTTCACAACAGCAGTTTCGTCCACATTAGGCCTAACCGACGCGTTAGCAACATCATGGCCCAAATGAGCCGCTACAGTTTCATCCGACAAAAATACAAGTGGGGCATTAATATCAGTGCTTAAAAGCTCTAACCGACGCTCAAGAGGAGTTTTAGAACCAGAAGCAGATTCCAACAAAGCCTATTTTTGTACAACTGCACTCGACGCTGATCGGTTTTTTTCCAGGTATGCAGCACCTTCTTCACCACTCTCCTGTCCATAAAATTGCATAAACCACACGTAGATTCTGTAAAATTACAAGGTCGACACCTGCGGCAGGCAGAGTGAATATCCAGAGGGTTTTTTTTTGCACGAACACACGGGAAATTCTCCCGATTCCAACATACAACACAGTTTACTAATGTCCGCCATTTTGAACGCGATCGGCGATTGGAGATAGACTCACGGGCAGGGAACACAAACGCCGGCGATTCCCAAATGAAAAACAAAAACGAGCAGAGCAAACACAACACGTCTGCACCCGAAAACGAAGTGTCATTGTTGGGCTGGCACTGACTTTTTGGAGGCAACGATTGTTGCGCACCAAGTGGGAGATAGGCTAACCTTATTGCATTGCAAGTGTTACTGGTGTTTTAAACTTTTAAGGGGTTTAAAAAAATCGGGTAGAAAAGCAAATCGAAAAAGATTTTAGCACATACTGGAGGTTAGTATTTTACAGATAGTAAGAAAGTTCCGATCACGCATCAGCACTTTCACCATTTCCTGGAGCCGATGACCTCAGCTCTCTGCTCCACTCACATAATCGCCTCGAAACGACTAAGGATGGTTCAGAGGCATGTCACACCTAAAAACTTCGATCTAAAGCACGACTTATCAAATACACAACTGCTGCATGCTGATCCCTGCATTAAAACATAAGATATTGTGCTCCACAAGAAAATGTAACCTAGTGATTTCGATTTGTTTGGTAAAAAAAAAAAAAAACCGTGGCCCACATCTGAAAAAATCACGAATAAAAAGTAAAAAAAAAAAAAACACCACCCGCTCGCATCCATTTTTTTCAGCACCACTCCAGAGAACCACTTAATTAATTTTTAGTGGCCTTCATGTGATTTTAATACGATTTGTATCACTGCAGCCTGAGTAGGTGAACGTTTGGGCCTGAGAAAAGGGCCTTTTGTTTTGTAGTGCAAAAACACTCCCGTATAACCCACAGGCCAATTATCTTTAAAGGAAAAAGTCTTATAACCCACGAAATTATGGTAAGTCTATGCTGCGATACAGTATTTTATTTTCCCTTATAGGTTTTGTGACAAGTTATTTCAGGTTTAATTGTAGGAGGTCGCTTGACTGCGT
Source organism: Lithobius niger (assembly GCA_023313725.1). Classification (NCBI taxonomy): domain Eukaryota; kingdom Metazoa; phylum Arthropoda; class Chilopoda; order Lithobiomorpha; family Lithobiidae; genus Lithobius; species Lithobius niger. The sequence continues at coordinate 35,746 of JAHWFP010177661.1, forward strand.
GTCAGTTTGTTTCGTGGAGCAGTTCCCAGTTAATATATGAAAGTTGAAATCTCCAAGGATGACGATGACATAGGAACCTGGTTGAGTTCAGTGCTTATGAAAAGTGAAGTCAAAGACAAATTTCATCATCTCGTCCGTCAGGGATATAGCAAAGAACACATTTAACTCTCGAAGGAAGTATTTTAGCGTGTACTCAAGGCTGTCCTCAGTGTTTTTTTGGTTTTTTTTTTTACAGAGCTAACGCCTACCAAATTAATTTCAAAAAATTAATTTCAAAATGATTTGCATGCCGAGCTGAGCTGCCAAGCATTTACATGATACAATGTCATTTCAATTATACCCAAAAGAATAATTTTAAGTTAATTGGCTCACCGTTTCGGGAGTTACGTATAATACGAACTGCAACAAGTTTAAAAAAAAGTAATAATTGTAAAAATCTACCTTTACTCTTAAATATACATTAGCATTTTGTTTAATGTATAAAGGAAACAAAATTAATTAGAGCAAAAATAAAAAAATATTGAACATGGTTATCAGTTAATAATGTCTGGGTTTTGAAATAGCTACCTACTGCCTAGATTTTCAGTTGGCTACCCATTCTTGGTATGTAAATAAAACGAACTTAAATAATAAAGTTGAAGTAGTTAAAAATAATATCTATTAAGGCTGTTAGGAATGGTGTAGTTTTATTCAAAAATTTATTTTGGGATCAGTACTGATTCAGTTAAGTTAAATGCAGTAATATCAAAACAGCCCCCAAAATACTTCCTGCTTCCACATTTAAAGAGCAACTTACTGAGGTGGCAATTTGTCTTTTTCTTGAAGCAGTACAAGAGCAGACTGAACTAAAGCGATAGGAGTAGCAATGTAGCCAGGTTCTGAAAACAAAAAAACGATAATTTTAAAAGGTAAAATTAGTTTTTACTAACCTAAATACTTACTTCAGTAATTATGCTAAAAATCATCATTTTACGCTATCACTGCTCATTTATCAACTAAAAAACTGCCTTTTTTAGCTTGAATGCAAACTTTCTCTCCTCTCCCGCCAGGGGCGCTGCTACTCCTAACTAGGAGGCCGCCATCTTGTTTGTTCCCTTTATCACATTTTGAACTCTCCATTCAGTGAATGCGGGGAGGCGGGCGGGTTCTTACTGAAGTAAGTATTTAGGTTAGTAAAAACTAATTTTACCTTTTAAAATTATTGTTTCTTACTACCTGCAAATACTTACTTCAGTAATTATGCTGAATTTGTCATTCAGGCGGTGGGGAAAAACCTCACTGAACCCGGGAGAGCTTGCCTACTACCGTTTTAACATGGAATAAGTCAACTTACCACTTTTACACAGTTGGTCTCGTCTCCTCTTCCAGTTACTTCACTGGCGTGCTCAGTTGACTGGGTGTCCCTAGTCTACACTCGAGGTGACTCCCTCAGTCTGAGTTAGCACTATAGTTCATTCACCAGTGTGTACCTCCGTCCGTGTGTCCCCAGTCTACACTAAGGGTGACCCCATCCGGTGGAACGTCATTCGAGCTCCTTTCCTGCCACCACACGACCCCTCACCACGTTCTCTCCTCTAAGTCCACAAGTTTCCCGAAGGTAGTGTTTGATGAAGGTGGTACTGCTATTCCATGAGCACGCTGTTACCACCTCATCCAAAGGTGTGCCACAACCATACGCCCATGATGCGGCTAATGCTCGAAGCTCATGTGCTCTAACTGTAGCGGGGAGATCTTCGTGATCCTGCCCGTTCAAGTATGCTCTTTTAATTACGGCATAGATCCATTTCCCCAATTTGAAGGGTGACACTCCCTATCCATAATCTCACCACTGTTTCAGTCCACATCCAAAAACAGTGGAGTAGGCTTGTTATGAACTTGCAGTCCTCCTTCTTTATTTTCTGTTTTGAATAGGTAGAACCGCAAAGCTCTAATCGGACACTGTAAACGTTCCTGGTTTCCTGTTTGTCCACACCCTTTTAGAGCTTTAATCCGCACAGGCTTTGGTGTCGTTCCCGGTTTGCAATTTTTCGCTCTGAAATGGGCCGGAAACGTCAAAAATACCTCCGACCAGTCTTTGGAAAAACGAATATGACCCTCATCCCTGGTGAAGGCTGCCAACTCACTTTGGCATGCTGCCAAGGCCAAAGCGACTAGGAATACTGTCTTCTGGGATAGAGATAGAATGGACGCATTTCTAGCTGGCTCATATGGGGCGCCCATTAGACTTTGCAGCACTAAAGGCAGATTCCATTTGGGGAACAATTTCGTTTGTCTTGGTCTCCCATTTTCAAAGGCTGTCATCTGTTTGGAAACCACCACATCGGAAACAGTCTTTGGATCCCCTACGCATGTCAGCACCGAGTTAATGGCCGAACGATAGCCCTTGATAGCACTTGGGGACAAACCTTTGACAAAAAGCTCTTCAAATAAAGTTGTCAGCATTCGTAGGTCCGGGTTGCATGGGTCGCAGTCTGACTTTACACACCACTCGAACCACTTTTTCCATTTGGCATTGTAGTTACGTTGCGAGGACTCCCTCAAACACTTCGTAATTCTGGAGCGGCCATTTGAGTACTGTCATTTCCTGACCTGCGAGTGGACGCCCTAGAAGGTTTTCCTTTCTTCGCCGAGCTCTTCACTAGGTCAGTACGGCCGCCGGACTTGGATCTAGACGCAGTCTTAACAACGTCATCTCCGACACGTGGCGACTCCTAACGGCACGGCGACTGCATAGCTGGCGACTGCATCGCAGATGACGACTTGATGTCCGTCACAACAGACACATCGGTTCCTAATTTATCCAACGATTTTTCTTCTTCTTTGGCTAACAATGGTTGCAACATGTGGAGCATATCAGCCATTAGGGCGCCAAACTTCTTTTCCATCCCCGACACTGCCGAATCCACCTTGTCCGTAATTCGTTGCTCCATACGAGTTGCTTTTGCATCAAAAATTACGTTGGCTGTGGTCTGCATCGACGCCAGCAACTCTTCATTTGAGAACGGCACCTGTCCTACTCCACCATCAACCAACTTTGCATCATCCGACACCACCACACTTTCATGAATTTCAGCAAAGTCATTTTCGTTTGTTGACGCCATCGTGTTTTCTCCCTCCGGTTGACAACCTGCAGTCGTTTCGTCATCAACCAAACCTGCCGTTGCTGCCCTGGCCCTTTGATCTGCTTTCTGATCCGATTTCTTCCACGTATGCAAAATGTCCTTCACAGTTGAACGATGATGTAAATCGCACAGTTCACATACTTTGGTGACGAAGTTGCAGGGCCTGCATTCACGGCAAAGTGGGTGAAAATCTCTTGACTGTTTCTTGCAGCTACACGCATCAAATTTCTTCGAATTGAGTCTTTCGCGTAATAGTTCGTTTGATTCTTCTATCGTGGTCATAATTCTGCCCAGAAAAGTTGACAACTTTGCTTCCAAACTAGAAAACAAAGGCAGCGATGCCAAACACGTCCTACCCTAACAACGTGCTCAAAATGTGATGAAGGGAACAAACAAGATGGCGGCCTCCTAGTTAGGAGTAGCAGCGCCCCTGGCGGGAGAGGAGAGAAAGTTTGGATTCAAGCTAAAAAAGGGAGTTTTTTAGTTGATAAATGAGCAGTGATAGCGTAAAATGATGATTTTAAGCATAATTACTGAAGTAAGTATTTGCAGGTAGTAAGAAAGTGATTTCACTTATTTGTTACCAACGGAGCAGATCTGTAGATCGGCTGCAAACACGACACAACACAACATGATTAATTAACAGAAAAAAGAAGGTGGAAATTAAATACTGGATATTATTAACAGTGGTAATACGAGAAAGAAAGCTGCCTCAATTTGGACAAAAATTCAAGAAGTACCTACTAGCACAGATTATTGCACCAATAAGGTTGCCCAGCACAGACGTGCTGAAACATACCCACTTTTACCATATATCCGTACCATATTCCATCGTTGTTGCAGTAAAGTCTGCACTATAATGCTAACTCGCTAGGAATTCAAACCAGGACCTAATGCTTTGTTTGTAGGAGCAGGACAGAAGTGGCAACAGGTAGCTTCATAAGCTGCAGCCGCATGGTATGCTAATCATCAGTCATTGCAACCTTCAGGTCAAAAATATATAATGTGTTTGACCTATAGGATGTTTAACAATTCTACATATTTTACAAGAGCAGGAGCTTGACTCTGTAGCTCCAAGAGGGTACAATACGTAGTCAGCAAATTTGACTGAAAGACCTCGGATAGGGGTTCACCTTGAGAAAATCCAATTCATAAAAATCCTTGTGGAGTTTTACTTTGATAAAAGTTTGAAAATTCAGTCACGCTCACATCACTAAGAACACTCATTTTTGAAAGGAGAGATATTGAACTGTATCTCTCCTTTGAAAACGTGAATATTTAGTGATGCGAGTGTGATAGAATACTATCTATCTACTGATCCATCATTTCAACTGACGAGCTGTTGGAATTGTTGGATAAATATTTCCTACCGGCTTAACTAAGAGTTTAAGCAAATAATGTTTAGTGCTCCCAGCACACCCACAAAACATCTACAAAGTGGTCGAACAGTCCAGACACACATGACTACATCCCAAATGATACGAGATCATGTCCGTAAAACAAGTTCATTGTAGGATAACAAAGCAGTAAGGAATCGAAACGAATCAGACAGTCTACTGGAAAGTCATCACATTAACTTTTGGCCGAATCATTACTCAATGCGGATTCGCACGCCAAATTTGTGAAGAAATCACGTTATGGACAAAATACGTGCGAAGGGCAAGTTGGCTGTAATGCTTGGTGCTGCCACTATGTTTCAAGTAAATTATTAAGTAATTTTATAACAACACTACCTAGGGGTGTGCGAGTAGAATAGTTTTAATTCGAGTCGAGCCGAGTTCGAGTATTTGGTGAACACACTTATTTTGCAAATATCTTTTCTATTTGTTTGCACAATAACAAGTTAGATCCTGCTCAACTGGCTATGTGGGTCAACGTGTACAAATGGTTTTGCAGTTTTATGATATAATTTTAAGATGGTTTGAGCTAGTGACTTTTAATTTACACCATTGGAAGGATCTCGTCGAGACGATGAATTTGGTATATTTGAACGTCAAAATCGGTCAATTGGCGAAATTAACTCATTTTCACCAGATTCGAGTTTTTCGAGTATGGATTCAAGCGAGCCGAGTTCAAGTACACGTTGCATACTCGGCTCGACTCAAATTTTTCGAGTATCGCACATCCCTAGCACTAGCGGTTGTGCCCGGCTTCGCCCCAGGGTTTTGTTTCACCTGCTTGTTTCCCCGTTTTCGGTAGGTGTAGTCTAAACGTTGATCCGGCAGGCAACTTTGCTTCTTGGAAAACCTCCCTTTTGCTCCCATCCTCTACTTCCCCTCTTCCCTCCTCCCCCAAAAAAGGACCTTGTAGGTTCACTTAATGCGTAATCGTATGCTTAATGGTAACAGATGCATTGCTCCCCCCAGCCTCCCAATCTCATTATTTGCTAAAGAGCAGAGCTAACAGATGCACCACCCCACACACGGACGTTCTCCTTTCAGCTCCCCACCCCCCCCCCCCCTCACCCACTCCCAGTTTATCACTTAGCAGGAGACATTTGTACCGTGTGAAAAGCAACTGTCCTTCGTGCACGACATCATGTAAGACTTGCCGCAGAGTAAATTGTTATTCAAGGCAACAACGCACCAGTTTCATCTTCACGCTCGCCCATTTTCATCGCAGGGGAGGCCGTTGTCGTTTTGCTTTGGGGGTTGTCGTGTTTTTGCTATGAGACTTTGCCTTATAATGTAGATTTTTATAAAGATACATGCCTAATTTGTCTCACATTCCTTAACACTGTAAATGCAAACTTATGGTCAAATTCACTAACTTTTCTCACGAGTGTCAGGCAGTGAAGCAAACTACCAACACAAAGCATATAAGTTATACAGGGTCGTCCACAAAAAACTGTCGACCCCAACTTTATTAGTTAGCACCCCTCACAACCAGGAGAGGGCAGAACTCAAATCTAATGACACAGGAAGATTTCTGTCCTCTCCTGTTTCTGAGGGTCCAGTTTTTTGTGGACCACGTATATGGGTGGAGTAAACTGTTATACATAGGTGGAGTAAACTTTAAAATTACAATGCAGAAATACTTCCTGAGTTTTAATACGAGTCAATACAAGTTTTAAACTTAGATTTTCAAATCAGAAAATTTATGAAGCTTTAGGTAGCCAAACAGGTGCAGCTGCAAGATGGGCAAAAAGATTAGTTCACAGCCCAGTGGCACATTCTCACATCACAGCCAAGTCAACGTCGGTTCGAATTCCACGGCTGACCTAAACTCCTGGAAGTTAATTTGGGCGTGAAGAAGTTTAAGTAAAACTAGCTTTTTAACCATGAGGTGTACTTCGTACACTGATAATATATGTAGCTAAGTCAGTTATGCAGCTATCATCATTATGTAGCTAAGTCAGCTATGCAGCTATCACCCACTGATAATATATGTAGCTACGTCAGCTGTGCGGCTATCACCCAAGGGCAGTATTTTCAGGCAGAGCCTCTGTAGGCTACGAGGGCAGAGCCACCACAGGACTGTACGACTGTAGCAATAACTAATGCTACCCAAAATCTGATTGGACCTTGTGTTACTATTTGCCTGGTTTCCTTGCCCCTAATGTTTTTTAAATTTTGGAGTGACAATAAATGTGATAAAAATTAAACTTAAAATGTCGCACCAAACTAGTGATTTGTGGTTAGAATCCTCAATATTTTGTCCCTTTTTACAGAGGACGTCCTCAGGTTTCTTTAAAAATGATGACGGCAGGATGAAAGGTGAAGTCTAAATCATGCTAAAGCTGAACTAATGCTATAAAAGCGAACAGATTTTTTTTTTACATAGGCAAGAGTACAGGCAGGGTGAGGAGCTCCTCTCGGTGGCCCTGATGCTTGGAGGTGTTTAGATGTTTACAAGTGCCAGGAGGAAAAAAGTAACCAAAAAAACAGGTGTTCATATCGAGTGTTTGCTTGTGTGTGTTGGCATCTTAGATTACAAAGTAGAAATACAACCATATGTGAGGAAGACTGGACAAAATTGGTGCTTCCCTGTACAGATTGTGTACTGCAGGCTAGATGGTGTTGCAGTAACATAAATAAAGCAGAAATAGTCCATTTGATTGTGCGATTGTGCGGATAAATAAAATGGAGTAGTGACTCTGTTGGGTTGACTTCAAAAGCAAGGGGAAAGGGGGTAAGGAGAGAATAAATAAAACGTAGCACCGACTCTTGTTGGGTTTATTTTAATTATTTTATTGCTCCACTTTATCATTTTACCCTTTCCCCCAGGGGCTCCTTGCATCCTTCGAGTTGCTGCTCCATTTTATTTATTCTCCCCACTTCCCCCAGGGTTCCTTGCAACCTTGGAGTAGCTAGCTACTCATTTGTCCTAATTTCGCTTCTTTTCCCTCTTAATAAAGTGGACTAAACCAACTTTTGTTTATATTACTACCACCGCCATCTTGCCTGCAGAACCGAATTGGCAATTGTGTCCTCTGATCTTCTCCACGTTATGTTATGTAATGCTTCTTTTTACATCATAGGTAATCATAGGTCATCCCTATCCAACATAGCTACCAAACCCGAAGTTAACCCTCTGTTGCATGCAATAATATATGGTATTTTTTTTTTTAAAGTACCATTTGACAGTTGGGTCGGTCGTGGGATTCTAACCAGCATTCACGTTTGGAGGTGGGAATGCTGACCACTGGGCTCTCGCTGCTCGTTTTGCTCGGGGTCCGGGGACCCTTCACAAAGGTTGCCGTGAGAGTTGAGACTAGGTTTTTATCACGTTCTGTTGACGTTGTCTCATGGCAACACCGCGTAACATGGGGTTAACGGCTTGGTACTCTATTAAATCAAAAAAAAAAAGGAATGAAGGTATGATGACCAATTATAAAGAAATGACAACCACCTAAATTTTTAAGATTGGTTCATTTATGCTGGAATAATCCTGATACATTGTCTGCTGCAAAACCTTGAACTCAAGCGAAACTAGCCTTACAGTTTAAGTTACGTGCAGATGCATAAAACTACAACACAGGCTGTTGGCCTGAGTACATCCAGGCATCGATGTGATACAAGAAATATTAACAGTTAGTCTGGCAGCGAAACCCGTTTTTGTTTTGCTTGACCTAGAATTGATGGCTATCGTTCCGTTTTTGGTTGTTTTGTGGTCTTGGGATCATACAAACTAAAAAATCAATCGTGTGACACCATATTATATCCATTGAGCATTACAGACGGCGGCCAAAATGGCACCCAATGTTTAGCACTTTGGCCATTACGGAGAGTGGTATACAAAAACGGTTGTGATAAAAGTTGTTTGCAATAATGTAATCCACAATGTAGGTCCCACATCGGTTTTTTTTTTATTATTTCTTTCGGTTTTCCCGAGAAAAAGCGGGTCTTTTTGGTCCTTTTGGCTTCTTTAATGCCTAGAGATGTCTCCAATATGCTAATTTTAACTGCTGTTGTAACGTTTCCAATTCAGATGTATGACTCCACTTAGGTTTGTTCCAACGGTGGGAATCTCTTCTTTGCATCAGGGATAACAAAGGGTCTATCACTTTTCACGAAGTAGTTCAGAGAAAATGAGAAATATTTTGTTAGGTATGAAAGCTTGGTGACACGAATGGAGTCAAGCAATAAAATTACATTCTGGGGTAAGAGCTAGGGGTATGCAAAATGTCTTTATTTGTTAGTGTAATAACTAAAATGCTGATTAACGTACTGTGTGAGTCAACGTGTACAACTGGTTTTCCAGTTTATAGGATATAACTTTTTTACTTTAAGGCCATTTAAAAAAAAAAAGTTGTTTCTCAGGCATCGCCGCACCTCCTAAAAGCCGCCGCACGGACTTTTTTTTTCATTTTCCTTGCTATTTACCGCAGCGCTTGCAACAAAATACACTTACGAGACGCCGGACAAAAAAAAAACCATCACAAGCACCACACCAACAATAGGGATCAGAGTATATCATTATTACTCTTATTACTACTATCTATTATTACTCTTTAACAACAGCAATTATTATTGTTGTTGGTGTGGTTAAAAAAAAAATGTAAAAAAAAAACCGCCTGCCCGCATGGAAAATTTTTCTTTTCCGCCCGAGAAACAACTTTTTTTTTTTAAATGGCTTAAAATGGTTCGAGTTACCACTGGAAAGCTGGAAAGCTCTTGTCGAGATGAATTTGGTAAACTTGAACGCCAAAATTGGCCAAAAATTGGCGAAGTTATCGAATTCGCACAGGATTAGAGTTTTCCGAGTATGGATGCAAGCGACAAGCCGAGTTAGAGTACACATTGCATACTCGGCTCAAATTTTTAGAGTATCGCACATCCCTAGTAAGAGCTAATCAATGTTTGAAATAATGAAATTAATAGCTTTCTATTCTACTTACAGTGGTTAACTATAAAATATTTAGCAAAGAATTTCATCTTGTTGCCACAAACAAGAAGGCAGACTCCAAGGCAGACTCGCATAAAATCAATGTTGCACCTGAACTTACCTGGTCCTTTGACTTTGACCACAAGTTTAGTGTCAGGAGGAGAGGCATATTCATCAGCACCATCAGCCAATTTCTCCCTGTGACCACAGCCAACAAAGGTGGAGGTGAAACTAGTACCTAAAATCTATAAACATGTTAACTTTAGTGTCAGAAGAATTGGTCAAATCGATGGCACCATTACTAATTTCTCCCGGTGGCAACAGCCAACAAAGGTGGAGTGAAATACCATATTTCCTCAAATATAAGGCAAGTAGTATTTTTGGGCTCGCATATTCATAAGAAATAAATGGCCACGATTATAAAATGGGTGACTTTAGCAAGGCTTTCATAAGGCTTGGTATTACCGTTATTAATTCGTGTACTTGTATTATTAAATTCAGCAAGTACTGGATTTGAAGCCCAAAATTGCAATAATATCTTTATTTGGACTGCTTAATGAGGCCAATTTCAAAATATGTTTAGTTTTTGCTAAATGATCCAAAAACTGAATGGCTCGAAATTAGCAACAATGGATAGCTCTTGGAAAAACAATTCGAATGCTGTAGTTAAACATCAAAATCGACCAAAATTTGACCTAATTATGGGTTGGCATTCGAGTATAAGACAACACTGATGTTTTAATGGTATAACTTTAGAAAAAAAAGTACAGTTTTATTGTCGAAGAAATATGGCAAGTGCCTAAAATTTAAAAACAAGATAAAATTGCTGTAATTCCAGTGACACAAGCAACAATTTTTATTTTCACAATAGTTAGAATTAAGAGTTCACACCATTCACAAGAGAGTTCACACCATTTACAAGATCTAGGACGTTCCCAATAAAATACATTTAGCTACTGTTCAAATTGGGCAAAGTATTGCAAATCGATGGAAAAACGCAAGATTAGATAACTTGAACCTTCACACCAGTGAAGATTACTAATTAGCCAGGCTGCAGTGATGTGATAACACTATTTCGCCGATCCAATCCGATGCCAAGTACTAGGATACCGATACTAGACCAAGTTAACTTGGGTTTTATCAGCATAGATTTAGAGTTGAGAAGGTAATGCTAAGACAAATTTTCAGCTTTGTAACTTTGTTCATTAGGTTTCTTGCTCTAATGTGTAATTGTATTATTTGTAACTTATTTTTGGTTGTTGGAATGTTGGTAAATAACTTCACAATGACTTGAGCTATGAACTTGAAATTATCACCACTTGACAGCTGTTAAAATACTTCCATTGTTTACAAGTAAAATTCACATTACTTCAGATTAAAAAATACGTTACCTAATTTTGGACAGACTGTCTTTTTAAAAACAGCACAAATGCATTCATTTGTCTTCATCAGCCACAGTTAATTTGAAAGATTCTAACTGCATCACTATTTGAAATTACTGCTCCAACCTGGCATGGCCTCTTGTATTTATCAGGCACCCCATTCCACTGTTTTGAAAGCAGTTCGAAGAATTCTCTTCTCAGCAGAAAGCGAATTCCTGGGTTTGAGGGGACCCGTGTGTTCATTAGTGCTGCGTTTTCTCTTAAAGGTTGTTGAATGGCAAGTGACTCTAGGCATCTTAAATGTCTATCGTATGGGACACTCAATTTTATGCTTAGTTTCCATGTGATGGGTAGGTATGCGGTTTTCCATTACTTCATTACGCTTATCTGCCATTCGCTGTTTCACTTTTGTTCTGACTCCTTTTCTAGTCTATCCAATATAAAACAGTGTCGCACCCATTTTAAGCCCAACCACAAGTCCGTGAGACCTCTGAGCCGAGCTATTGCAGCCATCACACGATAAACTCACTTCCCAAGTATTATAAATTTTGCATAAGACACCATCCTTTCCAGCATTATTAGTTATGAAGGCTGTGCAGAACAGCAAGTTTTCAGCCGAACCGAACAAACCTTAAATCAGCCGAACACTGTTTCCGTACCAAATAAAAATGTCACCCTTTTAAAAAAAAAATGTAAAACAACACAGTTCACAATGATTTGTATATTTAACACAGTACAAGTTTCTTAAATGCATGTACTTTCACATGGACTTGCAAATGCACAGATGAGGAAATTCGGTTAAAGCATAAAGAAATGTCTTCTTTTACATTTTCCCTTATAACTTTTGAACGATTAGAGCTAAGAGCTTGTGGTTTGGACCATCGGAAAGCTCACGAAAGTACCTTCAAAATGGTGTATTCAAACATGAAAATCAGCGAATTAGAATTGGAAATACGTTCAGTTTGCTATTTTTCTTTCGGAAGGCCGAACACTGAACTGAACACCCCATTATGCCATGTTCGGTTCGGTACAGTCTTAGTCTAGTTCGCGCCCATCTTTCTCTTCTTTAGGAGTTATATACTTCAAACTGCCTGTATTCCGCAGGTAGGTGTCAAATCCTCTTTCTTTTAGTATTTTCGCACACTCGGTCCCTTCAGATAAGTATGTTTGAAAACGTAATAAGATGGTCCCAAGTATATTTTTGTACAGCAATTATTATGTCACATTTTTTATACCTGTAGACACCTTAGTTATTTTACTAAGTTTTATTTTACTGAGGCATGCAACAAGTTTACAACAGCCATGTTTTGGCCGTGGTGCTTTTTGAAGGGAACGATAAAAATAGCATTTTGACCCAAAAGGGTCAAAAAATAAAGTTTCATTCTGATAGTTACTAGCAGAGCTTCAGCAAACTTAAACATGCTCCAACTTGCTAATTGAAACTTTCAAAGCTACAAATTTTCGAAGCTTTCAAAATCGTACTACCGACAACCCCTTATAGTTCTAAATAAGAAGAATGTTGCGACAAATTCCAGTTAAAAAAAACTTGAATCCCACATATTACATTAACATCATTACACATATTGTGGTTACACATACTTGTTTTCTGCTTGGTCCTTGTTTGGAGAAGCTTCCGAATGAAAAAACACCTGGGTACTAAAAAACAAAAAAGAAAAAACTTAGTGCTGCTTCAAGTAAATAAATTTTAACTTCCCCTGTATAACCTTTTTTTACATCATCACACAAACTTTTTTTGCCTTTTTTAATGACTTATGTACCTTGATCAGCATGTAATTCACTCTTATCGTCCACTCTGGTGGTAGCCAACAACTAAAGACTACTCAATTATGATTGCCTTCTTAGTTTAGGGTCCCTATGGATCCTTCACAAACTTAGCTGTGCACGATGGGAGTTTTTTTTCCATCTGCACTTGGCTGCAGCGATGCGAAACTTACAATGAAGTTGAGTGATAGTACATTGAAGTAGACCCTCCATAAATGGGGCTATGGCAAAAGCCAGCCATCTACTTTCCCTCTCGACATGTCAGTCATGTGGTGACTCAAGAGAGGAGATTGGGTGGGTATTTACAGGTAGTGTATATGTTCCTTAGACAATAGAAACCAATTTTGACCTTCCCCCAGGTAAAATTGGGCTTTCTACTTGCTGGTTAGGAAATATCCACTACCTGTAAATTTTATTGCATTTACAGTTGACCTCGCCAGTTTAGGTGGCGGGCACCATCATGACGGGCCCCCAAAGGCGTGAGCTGGGTCCCAGAGACGGTGTAGAGGACAGATTTATTTTTGGAAAAAAAGGAAAGACTGTCACACCTAGTCTCTGCAGATTATGCCGCAACGGCATCCTGCTGTGGGAATGAACTACCATTGCCTACGAGTTGGTTCGGAAGTTTGACGAGTTAAAACAGTTGAAGTTGTAATCTTTAGAAAGAATGAAATGATTAAAGATGGTTACCTGAAGTTTTCCTGGGGAATTAGGCTAGTCGTAATTTATAAGAATGAAGGTTGATTAATGTCGACAAGTCGGTGTCGAGTTCAGGAATGTACAATCGCATTGCATTTCGAGGGGCGTCGGAAAACCTGTGAGTCCATTCTGGACGGGATGAAATTTATATTGGAAGGATTAACATTTAGGGTCTAGCGGTGAAGGAGAAGGAGTAGCTCTTGGCTCTGGCTCTGTATTCTATGCACGCGAGTTGTCGGGTCCGGTTGAGGGAGAGCTTTTTCATCTCAGTTTTATATGGTTGGAAATAGGGGGGATTGTCTCACTGCCAAACTTAGCGGGCTACATAATGTTAGCTTGACGTAGCTTGATTGGCGCGGATCCATTTTTGTGCAATGTTCTTGGCGAACGAGTTCTGGGAGTCTGGGAGGTTGGTTTATGGTTCCCTTTTGTGGCTGTGGTTTCATGATGATGGAGCCGATCCGATATTGAAGTGGTGCTGATTCCAAAGTTTGAGTTGCATGGTGAGTCTTGGTAATCTTGCGTTTAACCGGAGGTTGAGGTCGATGGATTTTGAAAATGGGTTGTTGGCGTGATGCGTTGGAAAGGGGAAAAGTCTTCGAAATTAGGCGTCAGCCAATTCTACCCTGCGCGAAGATGATTGTTGATTGCCGTAAGGTTGGAAATGTTAAGTTTGTAGGCCGCCATGATTTTTTCGGCATTGGCAAGTTTGTTTTCGAGGTTAAGAATGTAAGCAGAAACAGGTGCACAGTTTTTCTTTAATCTGGATAGTTCCTAGGTGTTTAGGTCTAAGCGGTGACGAATGGATTTTCGTAGGGTTGAGCCGTCATTTGACTTGGGTGGGGTGGAGTCAAGTCCGAAGGAGGAGTTCCGGTCTTCAGTTGGTTGTTTTCCATCAAGAGGTTCGGTGGGGTGTTCGAAGCACATGATTGGATGGGTTAAGTTGTGAGGCGGGAGTGATGGTGGCAGTAGGTTTTGTTGTCCCTGTGGAAGTTGCAGGAGCGGTTTGGGGGTTCGAGATGGATTCCAGGAAGAGGGGTGGGAATCCAGAAGTTGAGGAGAGAGATGGAAGGAAGGGAGCGTCGTCCTTTGGTGTGAAAGAAGCGATTGCACGGTCACGGGCTCTCTTCTCCTTAATCAGGGTGGAGCGAATTTTCGCAGCTCGATTTTTTGATGCAAATAAGCGGCCATTCATCTGTAGAGATCGAGAGGCAAATTTTTCACGGGTTCTTGTCGAAGTCACATTTTCAATGGGTCTGGCAGGCGGTGTGGGGGTCGTACTGGTAGCGTTCGGAGACAATCGCCGCACAGGTGCAAGAGTCTGGAGTTCTAGCGAGTTCAGGGTTCCATCCCCGAACGAGTGTTGTAGCTTTCCCACCTCGAATCTTGGGTGCCATTACACAAAGATGAAACTGGTAACAACTGACAAAAGTTGGTGACAAGAGGCGGGGGACGATAAGCGTGGTGGAGTATCGCGGCTGATGCGTGCGAGAGGTGGGAAAAAGTAGTGCTCTGATTGGTCCGCCCTCTGGGGACGGGGGCTTCGGCGCTGGGCTCTTCCCCGTTCACTCGCCGTTACGTGAAGAAGGCTTTGGGTTGGGAGGAGCCAAGGATCTGGAAGAAATGGTAAGGTCGGGTCAGACTAGCATTGATTGAGCATGATGGTGAGAGGTGATGGGGTTACAGATAGAGCGACAGGAGTCCCCTTTGAAAGATGCTGCATAGATGAAGGAATGGAGATTGACGGGAAGCGGAATCGATTATCACTTACGGATTGAACAATGAAGAGATTCAGTGGAATGATACATCCCAAAGGAAGTGGGGGGGGGGGGAGGTGACCGGTGAGGTGGGGTGTCATACGTCCTTCAGGGTAAGGAAGGGCAGTCATGAAGTTGGAATAATTTCCCGAATGACGTCAAGAGGTTTCAAAATGAAAAAATTATGAGATATCCGAAGTTCGAAAGTATTCAGGTGATGGCTGCCAAGTTGGTAGACGTCCAGGAACGGATTGCCGAGCGATTAAGGTTCGTGATAATGGGGTTTAAAAGATGGAATGAAGAGGAATCGCCATGGAGAAGGATCGCCGGGGAGGAGAAAGTGCGACCAGGGTGAGTGGTGTAAGCGTGTGAGAATGTCAGGCCAAGCGCTGAAGAGGTAGTGAGCGTAAGGTAAATTCCAATGACTACTTCCATGGAGGTATAAATATGGCAAGTGGTGTAATGGGCGACAGTGTGAAAAGTTGTGTCGTGAATATTCAATTCCACGATGTCTGGCAGTTCCGTAGTGGAATACAAAGGGTGCAGAGGTTGGGAATGGGTGGTGCGTAACAAATCAGGAGGTACCCCCCTCCCCCCACCTAAGGGAAGCAGATTGATCTTCGGAAAATCTAGGAGGTCGCATTAAAAGTCGATGTCTAAACCGGTTGGCCGGCTTGATAGCAAGGGCCCAGTGGCAGGCTGACGAAAATCATGTGAGAGTGATCAGTGTGCACAGAGTGGATTTTGGATTCAAGCCATCACTGAGGTTGATTGCGTTACGGTGGTGGAAGCAATTTTTTGTGAGTCAACGGATGATGCGACCCATTACCGAACGAGAGGTTCGAGAAGGTGGGTTTTTTTGAGAATAGCCAGACATAACAATGATGTGCCAGAGTAGATCCCACCAAAGGTTGAACATATATGCTCATGGACGAGCAGCCAAGCAGCCAAATGGACGAAAGGTTTTCGATGAAGGTGTCCACGACGAAAGGTTTTCGATGAAGGTGTCCAGGACGAAGGGCTTTCAACGAAAGGTCATGAGTGAAAGGCATTCGATGATCAGCTTTGATGGAAGTTCAGGGTGAAAGTTTTTCGACAAGAGTTTAGCAAAGCGGCAGGCTTACGATGAAGGTCAATGCTGTCGATGAGGTGTTCCATGTCCTATCGACGGAAGATCAACGCAGGTTACGGCCCAGCCAGATGCTGCAAAACAGGGGCAACATTCATGGAAGTCTTCGAAACGTCCATAGGGTGATGTCGTGAAGGGGTTAGGCGGCCATCTTGGGTGTAAGTCTTTCGACGAAAGTGAACCAGGACGGTGGCTTTCGATGGGATGTCAAGAGTATGGGCTTTCGACGAACCTCACTGGTGAGAGAATCAGGATGAAAGTCTTTCAACGAAAGTTCACCGAGATGACAGACACCCGACGAAGGTCGTAGTTGTCGACAATGTTTTCCGGGCGTTCTGACTGAGGATCATCGAAGAGTGTGTTCAAGCCAGGTGCTGTTTGCAGTTTCAAGAGAGTCCATGAGGATGTGGACGAAAGTCTTTAGACGAAAGTGAGCCGAGGCAACGGCTTTCGTCGAGAGGTCCTGGATGAAGGGCTTTCGACGAACATCTCGATGAGAAGTTCAGGATGAAAGTCTTTCGACGAAAGTTCAGCGAGGTAATAGGCTTTCGACAAAAGGTCACGTGGATATGGACGAAAGTCTTTCGACGAAGTGAGCCAGGACCATGGGTTATCGATGAGAGGTCTTGAAAGAAGGTCATGAGGACATGGAAGAAAGTGAGAAGAACTATCAGGACTTTCGACGAAAGCGAAATCATGAGAAGGCTGCCGGTGAAAATTTCGAGAAGGCTGCCGGTGAATCTTTCGACGAAGGCTCATTGGAATCTTGAAGGTCTTGCCAGGGTAACAGCGTCGATGAGTCTTGATCGGCGTCGTGGAGGAAAAGAGATGGCTTGCTTTCGCCGTAGCCCCATTTATGGAGGGTCTGCGCATGCGCAGATCGGCGGGTGAGCTGGACGTATCGAGAGTTAAAAATCCTCCAGGGTATTCAGCACTCAGGAACTGAATGCAATAAAATTTACAGGTAGTGGATATTTTCTAACCGGCAAGTAGAAAATTCTGCTTATGCTTTTGGCATTGTTATAATGCATCTTGCTTTATTCACATGTTTTCTTGGCATTGTTATGAAGCATCTTGCACTGATGCTGTTAGATACATTGCACTAACGTATCTCACTGGGGCACTGGCATCGTAGAAATGAAAAAATAATACGCGCCAAGCTTAGTCAAGATGTCATGACTTATACTCACAGTTTGATCACGCAAAACCAAAAGTCGGAAGATCTTCAAAGGTTTTCCCCTCGAAACTTGCGAATTTTCGACAACCTTTACTGGTGGTCTTCGTCAGGCAGTTAGCCACCGGCACCCACACTCACAATCCTTCCAAACCCAAGGGCGTGAAGAAGATGAGCAGGGGGTGTTAATTCAAAAGCCTTCGAGCGACGAGGTGACTGCGTGTAGAAAGAGGATGGTTGTAAGGGAGTGTAGCGGCGGACGCTACGACGGCTGAGGTGCTTGTAGCGCCCCCGACATCCTTGGTTGACGAGTACTTCTTGGCATCAGGTTACGTGGTTATTTCGACTTTTTACGAAAATAAACACAGCATGGGCTACAGTCCCGGCTTGGGGGATGGAGCGTCGGTGTCCTATTCTAGGCCTAACCTTAATGCTTCCGGTAATACACTGCCACCAACGGTGGATTATTTAACTGTTAAAACGAAGTATAAAGCTAAAATGGGCTAAATAATAATTTACACTTAAAAACAATTAATCTTACTAGGGAACGAACCTAAGGTTTAAAAACTCTTGGTTTTTATTTTAAAACACCAGAATGAAAAAATAAACACTTTTACATTTAAGTTCACTAGTTTCAGTCTTTACAAGTTTGCAAAAACAATTGAAATAAATCAAGAATTTACATTAGAAATTCACTTGGATACAAGAACAACGATGTTTGTTCTTAAACACTTAATTTAGACAAGAAAAAGCATTCGCGAACCGCGTTCGCTAAGCTGAACCGCGTTCGCTAAGTTACAACTATATTTGACAACTGTAGTTTTCAAGTCGTCCCACAGTTATTTTTCCTCGCGAGGATCAAACCATCCCTTTGTTTACATTTGAAAAATGTAAGAAACTGGCTTTTTAGAAAGAGATGCCTACTCTAACATTATGGTGGTAAAGATCAGCAATGCAGATAAGGCTTACCAACCATAAAGACTCCAAGCTAGAGGTTAATTTAAGTTAGACTATACATTTAGAATTGGGGGGTCCTAAAGATAAACTTCTAAAGTTAAACTAGTTTACTTACAACCACTACCATTTTGCCCGGCATGGCAATCCCGGACGTGACATCTCCACACCCGACCGGCGTGACCCTTCTAGCTTGAGAGATCTGTGAGCTGTGCTGACTGAGCTGTAGAGGGAGGGCAACTGGGGCTTTTTATGCTGGAGCAGCGGATTTTCTGGACCAAGGCGCGGACGCCGAGGAGAGCTACGGGGGTCTGATTGGTGGAGGGCCAGGAGAACAATGGGAAAGTCGGTAGAGCAAAGGGTTTTGGTGCAGAGCCGTTTAAAGGAGTAGGGAATGGTTAGAGATCGACCAAATAGAGTTTTCAACTCTTGAACTTTGGGAAATGGTCTTTGCATTGGGAAATTGATTATTGATTGAATATTTACAAATGCACATCGTGAATTGGCTCTTGTTAAAGCTTAATACTTGGCTTTGGGTAATGCAGAGAGCATTACCGTAAATCGCCTATTAAACGCCCATGGGCGGCTAAAATTAATTCGATAAAAAAGTGGAGGGGGCGTTAACAAGGCTAAAACAAAATTTCTGACCTCAACATATTTTTTGGGGTGGCCGTTTAGGCCTAAATCCATCACGGTAAAGTTGATTATTCACTTGCGTGGTCTGGGTTCAATCTAGCATTAACACAATCTTTTTTTTTTTAGCGAATCGGAAAATTGATTAAAAGTTTACCGAAATCAAAGCTTTATCCCTTTAAATCTTGGTTGTGCTGCAGCAAAATTAACGAAAATGTTCATAAATTTAACGAAATCAACATTTAATCCAACACTATTCACGGGAGCATTTGGAAACACGGAAAAGTCGGCAATATTAGGCCTATATTAGGACGCGATCGATCATTGATGTGCGTAATATGGATTCCGTCTAGTGAAAACACTACCTTTTTCCCATTTATTCTCAAATTTAGTTTATTAGATAGTCATAATTCAAAGTTAAAACTAATATTTAGCCTTCAAACACACAAACCTCCAAAACAGACATGATTCACCCGCTGGAAAACGCATGTGTTGACATTTATCACCATAGAGTCATATATTGTCGTCCAAGACGGAAGTTCCGGTGGAAATAGACGCGTAGGTCTGGACCCGTGGGGCCCCAGTAGTGGACGCGTCAAGACCGCATAAGCGCTTGAAACATCCGGTCTACCGTGTCCGTTATGACGTTACTTCGGTTGGCGTTTTCCGATCGTGAATCGCGTGTCTGTTTTGAAGGTTTTGTGATGGTTAAAAATTAGTTTTAACTTTGAATTATGTTAGATATTGGAAGGAGGACGAGCTAATAAACTAAATTTGAGAATAAATGAGAAAAAGGTATAGCGTTTTCACTAGACTGAATCCATATTACACACATCAATGATCGATCGCATAGACCTAATATTGTCGACTTTTGCGCGTATTACAAATGCTCCCATGAATCGTGTTGAATTAAATGTTGATTTCGTAAAATTTATTAATCTTTTCGTTAATTTTGCTGCAGAACAACCAAGATTTAAAGGGACAATGCGTTGATTTCTTTAAACGTTTGAAGCTTTTAGTCAATTTCATGATTGACTAAAAAAAAGATTGGAGAGAGGGGGGGGGCGTTAATAAAGCTACTATACGATTTCTGACCTTAAGGCATTTTTGGGGGGTGGGCGTTAACAAAGCCAGGGCGTTTATTAGGCGATTTGCGGTACTATTAAATTTTATAAGCTTTAACTGGAAACAGCAGTGTTAGATACCACAACTAGTTTTGGCTGGGGGGTGGAATTGTGGATTCGAAGTTTTTAAGCACAGTTTGACTTTCGGATTGCATGGAAACAGATCTTTTATAAATATCTTTTGGTTTTTAATAGTAGAGCAAGCTAGTAGCAACACTCGGATGGGTCAGTCAGGTTTTGCAGAGAATTAAAACAAAACATATATACACAAAAATTCGTGTCCGGTGATTGCCGATGTCTGTATAGGTTGGACTAATGGTAGCATTTTGGGGGCAAAAGATTATTATGAATAAAGCATAAAAAGAATAAATAGATTAGCTTAGAGAATGCTTTAACGCATTTAAGTTTGAGTAAAATAAATAACATCAAAGTTAAAGGACAGTCGACGATCGCTGTGGAAATTTTTCATAAAAGTTGCTGCAGTTCAACACAATAAAAAATATCACACTCAAAGTTGTCTGTACAATTAAGTAGGAGGTCAGGTACCTTCTATAAAACACTAAGCTAATGTCATGGGCTTTATGCCTAAGTAAAAATAAAAAGTAAATACAAATTTTTACAAGTGTCGAAAATGGCGTCTCGTGCGCTACGGTGATTTTACGGCTTCCGTTTCGTGCGTTTTGCTAAATGCTGTAGAATGACTTCTAGACGGAATTTTCGTGCTCTGTTTGTGGGGGAAAACAGATAAAGTTCGTGGCTATTAAGAGCTGTTTAGATGAGACGGATTGGTCCATTTTCTTGGGAGATACAGGCGTTTGAATTTGGGGTTTTTTCCCGGCCGAGTCGTCGAGAGAAAAAAAAAATGTTCCACGGGTTTTTTTGATTTTTGGAGGTCGTGTATCCTCTCTAATCGTTTTTCGGCAAGCCGACATTACAGGAAGCTCATGGAGTGGTGAAGGTTGACGTGAATACATCGTAGGTTGTTGGGACCGGGATAGAGTGCGTAGGACACATGAAGCGGCAAACAGTCCGCCGTTGGCAACGTAGGCCAACCGGGTGAGGCCGGCTGCCCAGCGGTCGTCAAACGATTGAAGACAGGAGAGGGCAACGTAGGCCAACCGGGTGAGGCCGGCTGCCCAGCGGTCGTCAAACGATTGAAGACAGGAGAGTGCATCCGTGGGTGAGGTGATGAGTGAAAGAAGACATGAAAGTCGGACAGGGGCGTGGACGTCATCAGGTGAGGAAGAACGAATTGATGGTCGAAAAGACAAGAAAATTTCGGGTTCAGAGATGCAGAAGTGCTGTAGTAAGGACGTCCATTATCGTCATAGTTGTTAATTGGAACATATTTTGATTTGCTTCCCAAATTTCGTCCGGTTGCACGAGGTGCTAACCAGTCATTCCGCTTGTGTGGTGTGGTATGCATTTTGTTTTGCTTGGCATTGGTGTCATGTGGTGGCGTCAACGTCGATCGGCACTGGGGCAGCATAGCTGCGATCTAAATTACGTAATTTCAAAAAATTACTAGTGTAACGGCGGACGCTAGGACGGCTGAGGTGCTTGTAACGCCCCCGGTTTCCTGGTTTAACATGGAGATTCAGCTTAAGGTGTTGCGGTGATTATTGCGACTTTTACGGCATAAGCACAGCATGGGCTACAGTCCCAGCATGGGGGATGGTGCGTCGGGTCCTAAATTAAAGGAGCCTAACCTTACTACTGCTGGTATTTCACTGCCACCAGCGATGGAATTTAACCGTTTATCAAGAGCTAAAACTAAAAACGGTCTACATATTTATTTTACACTTAAACAGTTAAACTAGCAAACGAACTGAAGTTAAAAACTCCTGGTTTTTATTATAACAACAGTGAATGAAAATTACACTTTACATTAGTTTGCACGAATAGCTTTTGAAATAAATTATTTAAAAGCACAAAGTTTGGATTTACCTTTTGTAATTCGCAAGTTACAACAAAACGACACTTGTGTTTTGAATAAACATTCAATTAAGTTTTTCAACTAGAAAAAGCAATACTGAACGCTCACTTGAGTCGTCCGCAAGACTGAACAGCCCAGGCTGGTTACAGTCTATCAAACGGTACGTTTCAAACACGCATGAAAGATCAACCGTTTCACAGTTTTGTTTTTAAGTGATAAAACAGAGCCTTAAACCTCCCAGAGTTGCTGTTTACAAGTCAACTCCTCAAATTATAAAAGCCTCGGTTACTTATAAAGTCCGTCTGGAGTGAATAACCAATGAATCCCACACAAAGATCAAACCGTCAGTTATTTGAATCAATGTTTAAAACAAATAAGGGAAAATTTGGTTTTTAGAAAGAGAACCACTCTGACGTTATGGGGTGAGAGAACCTAAGATGCAGCTACAGGCGTCACTACTATAATATTCTCTAAGCTAGAGAGTTTAAGTTAAAGTTTAAAGTCCTAAATTAAATTTTCAAAAGCTAACTACAAACATACGAACCACTGCCATTTTGCCCGGCATGGCATCCTACGGACATGGCGTCTCCACTCCCGACTGGCGTGACCCTTCTCTAGCTTGAGATCTGTGAGCTGGGCTAACGATTGCGTTCTGGGGCTGGGGTTTAATATTGTGTTCTGGGGCTGGGGTTTTATACACATAACCGGAAGTTCGCGCGGACGTCGGGGGTAGCTGCGGGGGTCTGATTGGCTGAGGGCCTCGAGAACAATGGAAAGTGGGAGGAAAAGTCGGAGGACCAAAGGAACTGGGTGCAGAGCCGTTTGAAGGAGTAGGGACATGTAAAGACGGAAAAGATAGGACTGTTTGAGTTTTACTCAATTGAACTTTGGGAAATAGGCCTTTACTTTGTATGGTATTATTGACTATGGAATGAATATTTACATGTTTGCAACGTGAATAGGCCCTTGTTAAAGCTTAATACTTGGCTTTGGGTAATGCAGAAAGCATTACTATTAAATTTTATAAGGTTTAACTGGAAACTAGTGTTATACACCACAACTAGTTTTGGCTGGGGAGAGGGGCAAAAAGGGGGAATCGAAGTTTTTGCACAGTTTGACTTACGGAATTGCTTGGAAACAGATCTTTTTAAGAATTCTTTTTGTTTTAATAGTATATCAAGTTAGCAGTAGCATTTGGTTGGGTCCAGTCGGGCTGAGAGGAGAACTAAAACAAACATATATACACTAAAATTCGCGTCCGCTAGAATGCCGATGTCTAATTACTTGGACTAATGGCAGCGTTTCTGGGGGTAAAAGATTATTATAAAAGGCTAAATAAATGAATAAATAGTCTATCTTAGTTGTATAAATTGGAGGTTTAGCCTTAAAGTTAAAGGACAATGTTCTAAGTGGAAATTTTTCATAGTAGTTGCGATCGTTCAAACACAAAAAATATCACACTTTAAAAATAGTTGTCTGTACACGAGATCGAGGTTTAGTACCTTCGCAGAGGAAGCTCCTCCTAAATTGCAACTAAGCTAGTGTTTGTGGGCTTTATGCCCGAAAATAGGAGTGATAAAATCAAAATACATAAATACAAGTTATAACAATGGCGGCCATGATGAAGGAGCGCTGGTGGTGGTTTTGGACGATCTTCAAATGCAGATTTGAGAGTCTTCTAGATGAAAAGTCCGGATTTGGGCTTCCCTAAGAGGCTTGTATTAGGGCAGGCTATTGATGTTTAAAATTTGGACCGATTTGGTCCAATATTGCAAAAAACGGCGAGATTGCCCCAAACGAGGCATTTGGGTGCTCCAAAGAAAAATTTCAAGCTTCGAAAAAATAGCGTTTTTTTCGGTGGCGCTCGTTTACACTAGTTTGCAGTGCAATTCGTTGCTGAGCACTCCTTAATGTCTTTCTGAAGCTTGACATTTCGCGATTGTGATCATCTACATTGAAAGAAATAGCATCGCCAATATTGTCGATCGTAATTTTTTTTTTTTCTAATATGCGTTTGCTGCGCCTACTGGTGCTGCCATCTATCGGAGCTTGAGCAAAGTCGAGATGGTGATGGTCGAGAGAAGAGACCTTTGGCTTGCCGTCGATCCCCTTCCAAAGCTCAGAGAGCGGGGGGGAGGGGGGTAGCTTGGCTGCCTTGAGGCGGAGAGACATCCTCTTCATTGGCGACATAGGCAAGCCGGTCTAAGCCGGCCGCCCAGCAGTCGTTGTAGGTAGGTGGATGGCAGTGAAGTGAATAAACACGGCCGAACGATATGGCTTGCCGTAAATCTTCTTTTTAGGCCGAGAAGAGGTCTGGAACGTAGACGTCTGGGTGCTTGTTGACGTCGTTGACGGAGACGGAGGCGTGCGTTGGCAATGTTGAAGCGGGGAGTCGACTATGCCGTTGAGGACCTGCTCATCCCGGCCAGGCTGGGCGCATGGCTGTCGTCGTGGACGATTGGAGAAGCAGATAGCACGGCCACGGTCGATCGATTTGGCTTGCCGTAAATCTTTCTCCAAGGTCGGGAGGTCGGGAAGAGGCATGGAACGTAGACGTCTGGACGCAGAGAGACAACAACGTCGTCGTCTATGTCGATGTCGAGATGTCGGAGTCGATATCGAGATGTCGGTGTCGGTGTCGTCGTCATCGTCGGAGACAGCTGCGTGCGTTGGGGAGTCAACTACGTCGTTGACGACATGCACGTCCCGGTCAGGCCGGGCGTGTAGCGGTCGTCGCGGACGATCGGACGAGTAGTTCCTTGGCTTCCCGGAATAGCGCTTTGGCTCGACGGCAGTCGTCTTCCAAGTGGGAAGGTCGAAAAAGCGGCAGCGTGCGTTGGAGCGGGGAGACGTCGTCGTTGTCAGTGGCGCAGCCGTCTTGACGTTGGCCGAGCGGGGAGACGTCGTCGTAGCAGCAGCTGAGGTCGGAGCGGTAGTCGGAAGAGCGTTCTCCGTCGTTGTAGCGGGGAGACGTCGCCGGCATTGACGACGTGCACGTCCCGTTCAGTGCCGGGGGCGCAGCGGTCGTCGCGGGCGGGAGGGGTAGCAGGAGAGAGAACAGCATCCGAGGTCGGAGTAGCAACCGACAGGGCAGACATCCATCGTCGGAGATGAAACGACACGGAAATCCAGGCGGGAAACGAGGTGACAGGAAAGGAACCTCTGGATGAAAATGAATGCCGAGACCAACCACGTTCTCGCTTATATAGAGAGGGCTGCGCATGCGCAGTGCGACACGCAAGCAGGCGGCTACAAGCAACCAAAAAACCTCCAGGGAAACATTAATTGAGGACAATGTAATGCTAAAATTACAGGTTAATATGTTTGGCAAACAAAGAAACATGCTTTTTTTTTTTTTAAAGACTAGTTTAGTTTACTGCGTAAGGATAATCGTTCCTTAATAAATATTTCCAGTAGAGTTGAGGACCAGCAGAATAATGTTACGCAAGCCATAGGGTGCTACAAGAAATACACAACGTTAAAACATCCACAAACTGCAACATTAGATTTTAGGATTTAAACCTTACACATTTTTGCCATCAGGGCAACACTATAGTAAACGTAAACCACCATTTCTTGTTTCACTTCTCGTTGTGGTCCCATCTGAGCAAGACTTGAGGTTCCTCCTCCCCAAAATGTATTTTCTTCTTCTTCTGTTGTTGCCATCAGGCTTTGGTTTTGTCCTGGCATACAATGGCTTTTTATTCTGCTGTACTGAAGGGTTTCTCCAACCGTATACCCTCCCTGTTTGCAATTTTATATAAAACCTTTCTCCTCCCAGTCTTTGGTTACTGCTCCCAAATGTGTCGTCCCTACAAACTTTACTCACTAAACTGCCAACGTCGCCCTACAAAATGGTGTCGCACTATTTGTTCCATACCTTATTCCGATCGCCTACGTAAGCTTGAGCTTACCTCCATTCGTGATCGTTTTCATCGTGGCGACATGATACATACCTACCAACTTATTCACAATCTCCTTGATGTGGACCCTGTTCTTTCCCTCATTCCAAATTTCAACTTTTCTTGTGGCCACCCGCTCCGTATTTCTGGTACTGTCTCTCGTACTAAACTACGCTTTAACTTTTTCACGGAAAGGCTTGTTCAATCCTGGAACTCCCTCCCTCAATCTGATGTTTGTGCTCCATCACTCAACGCTTTCAAGTCACGCTATGACGCTCTTGTTGTTTAACTTCTTTGGGGTTTTGGGTGGGTGTGTGCTTCGTGCACTGTCAATCTCCATTTCTATTTATTTCTTTCATTCATTTCATTCGTCCGACATGGCACACAACGAAAACTATGTTTCTAAATGGTTTCACTTGAAAACAGCTGGATAATCCCAGCTGAAATTCAGGTTTTCTGTTATAATAATGCATATTTCTTGTAGACCCTACAGCTTGCATATTATAAATACTGCAGAACATTGAAATATTGAAATACGTACCGTCTCCAACAATTTTCTCCCAAAAGAAAAACTTGCAAACATTACAAATATCAAGGCCATGAATATGGTTTTCAGAGCCGATCCGAGCGACGACTGCTTTACGTATGGTGCTAAGTGAAACTTTGGGAAAAGGAAAAGAAAACCAAAATCATAATTTTTTTCAACAATCATTATAAATATCTTCTACTGAGGTAACAAAGTTAAAGGGGTTCTTACGGGTTTCAATTTAAATTCATCACGAAGGTAATATTGTGAGCGTGTCACAACTGATTTGTCAGACCCAGGAAATGGAAGACACCAGCCCTCAACGTCTGAACTGTAGAACAGCGGCCTCCTATGTTTACACAAAACAAAATAAAAGATCAATCAATCCATTCATCAGTACAAGTAAGCGTACCGAGAATACAGTACATGAAAAAGATTTATGGTAAAAAATGTTGCCGACACTTGAACTTTTACTAAATAAAATACAACAATATGTTTTGGGAATAATTCATCGAATTTACTAATGTACTAGGGCGGACAAACAGTGAAAATAGGAGTAGGAATCGCACTCACACACAAAGAATGCTGCTGTGTGTTTATATGGGCTTATATAATAAAATTATGAGTAGTAGTACATTACTGGAAAAACTAGGCTAAAACCACAATCTTACAAACACTGAAGGTCTACTTAAATTTTTGTTGATTGCATACAGTGTCTTAAGTAGCTCTATGATCTTCTTCATAAACACGAAGCAACAAAACGTTCGTCGATTATGTTTTGAAAGTAGTACACGTCTTGACCACACAATGACACACAATGCGTAAAGCTAACTCTAATTTAAAGGCAGAGCTACAAATTTATTAATCATAATATATATGACATTACATCAAAAGGCTGACTAGTTCTTCATTTTTGGGTTAAAAAAGAAACCTTCATTTTAATTTTATTTGCAGGTTTCGTACATAACAGGGAAAACCATTTTCAAGGCTTTTTCAATGCTTTTCACAGCTAGGTTACAACCAATTTCAAGGCCCTTTGCACAGTAGATCCTGAAAATCACCTTTTAAATTCCAGTATTTTGCCAGATGCCATCGTTGGCACATCTGTGCTCTTAGTTTGCAGCAGGAAGTTAAACCGTTGTAAACCATTAAACATTATATCCTCCCTCCCACCAGTGGATAAGGAAGGAAGGAAGGAAGGAGGAATACAGCAACTAACAGTCAGTGGAACGGTACATTCTCAGCTCCCACTTTTTGGCAAAAATTGCTTTCACAGCAAGGAATCTCTGTCTCCAGTCCAACCTGAGAGGAGCATCCTTCACAGAAGAAATGCATTTGTCTGACAAATTCTGTCTATTTTGTCTATTTATTTACTTAATTTTTTTTTCTATTTATTTAATTTTATACCTAAATTAGTATCACTGTAATGGCGTTAACATCATTTCAAACAAAGTATCCTCAGAAAGCCATTCAAGGCTCCAACAACAATAATTCGAAGCCATGAATTTTTGGTTTTAAAATTGACGGCTTTTCAATGAATTCAAGGCCGTGTACGAACCCTGCATTTACTACAGATAACAATTGACATGCACAAATGGAAAGATTTCATGAAATGTCACAATCAGGCAATACTGGTACAGGCAATATTGGCAAAATATACAATTCCAGAACTGTTACCTAGATCAGCATAATGATTAATTAAGGCTTGCGAGTGCCGATACCACTGGTACCGGTATCGGACCGGCACCGGGTTAAGAAGTACCGGAAAAAGTACCGGAATCGGCTTATTTTTTTCCAGCATCGGCATTTTCTTACGTTAATATTATGACATCGTGTTCCCAACGCTAATAAAATATAAGCAACTTTTAAATAAATAATCTGCTACGTCTTACTTTGGATTCGCGATCAAAATTAACTTTCCGTACCGCTAAAAATACCTACCTTAACAATTAGGCCTAACGGACGCTCTCTCTGATAAAACGCAGGCAGCCATTTTCTCAAGGTCAAACCAACAAGGCAAGACAGCACTTCCAGCTCTCGCGAAAGTGGTTCGGTAAAATACTTTCATTCTCATTCAACATGTGGCAAGATTGCTTTTATTATTCCATTAATTAAAAAATAATTTTAGTCAAGTTACTGGTTTAATTAAAACTAAAAATTATTTGAATTTCGTATCGAAGTGAAATTCTGCTGACAAAAACTGGAAATGAAATGACGCATCGGCGTAGCGTTAGGCCTAACTTAACATTGTGGTGAGGTATTTCACTCTCGGTTTCGTAGTTTCCCGTGATAGTTCAAACTTTGGCCGTTGTTTAGCTGCAGATTTCTGTAACGTCTTTAGCAAAAAAAAAACGCATAATGCCACCAAAGACGTCAGGTATTTCGGAATATTTTGTGGTGTGCGACGAAAATGCAAACTGCAACTCCGAAATAGCACGTGGTGGAAAAAACTCCCATTCGTACAGAGCAAGCAATTTACGTAAGCGTCTAACAACTTGAGAAATGAAAAAAGGCAATGTTTGTTTTTGTGTCTAAAAATAAAACAAAGTAACTGCAGTATGCAAACAGTATTTTTCTTTAGACACATTTACCACAAAATGTGTAAAAATTATGAAAAGGGGGGAAAAAAAGCCTCAGCTCTCGTCGATTTTTCAACTTTGTATTCCCAAGTATCATTTTTTTTTTAAAACTTTGCATGACCTAACGATCCTGTAATATCTTATATCTGTGTAGCCCAAAACCTATTTAGTAAATGTACACAGGATGTTTTACAGCTTCCCAGTAAACATGCACAAAATGTGTAGATTACATTCAGTGTGCTATTAGCCTACAAGATTTTTTGTAGCCTAGGTCTACAATATTTTACGTATAGTCTATAAGTAGTTAATACAATATTTTGAAATTGTTTAGCCTAAACTAAGTCAGTAAAGTATAGGCCTGTTACAGTTAACACTGAAAAAAAAATTAAATGATTTCGTCGAGCTGTAAGGCGTTCAGCCAATAATTCCTTTGTAAAAGTGTTAAGTAAGGTTTGGTACACCATTAAATTTTTGACACATGGACACGTTCTGTTTTATTTATTAACACTCAAGGGACTATGCCCGTAATAATACGGGGATGTGAAACTCACTTAAAGGACTATGCCCGCATTAATGCGGGCAGACTTTTCAACTATGCAGTAAAATCAGCCCGTACTACTACGGGCTTCGTTTTAGGTTACTTTCGAAGCTATGACTCGTGGCCTTGATTGGTGCTGCCATCTGGTGGCAACTTTTGACATTAAAAGTACGAAATGCTTAGATTCCAAATGCGGCCACATCGAATTGCAAAAATGGCGCCATGTTCTTTTAACAGCAACTTTTTTTTTCAAAAAAAGGGGTATGATTGATTTTAATTTGCATAATCTGCAAAATAGCCACATACAATTGATTTAGTTGAATGGAAAGGTCTTACTACCACGGTTGATTTTAAAAAAATTACATTCGTTTTGCATATTTTGTTTATCTTTGGTGAATTTTCCAAAATGGCCTTTTTTCGTCAGACCCAGTGGTTTTTTCCTGTTAGAATGTCCAGTCCCTTAAGTGTTAAGTTATCTTTCGATATCGGCATTGGCACCGGCATGGTATCAGCATCGGCACAGTATCGGCACAGTATCGGCACGTAACGAAAAGTACCGGTACCGGAATCGGGAAAAGTGGCACCGGCACAGCACGCACGCACGCACATCAAAAGTATAACTGCTCAAAACATGGGTGGCGAGAGCCTCTTAAGTTTCGAATTCAAGTAGAGTTTCCTATCTGCTCAAACTCGACTCGATTTATCCCAACCAAACTCGAATCCGGTAGAAATGCGATAAGTTCGCCAATTTTGACGTTCTAATATACCAAATTCATTGTCTCAACGAGTGCAAATTAAAAGCCGCTAGCTCAAACCATTTTAAAGTTATATCCTAAAAACTGGAAAACTAATTGTAGACATTGACCCGCACAGTCCGTTAAGCAGCATCTTAGTCATCACTACACTAACAAATAAAAAAATAAATAAAGCACTCTTGCAAAATAAGTGTGTTAAACAAATACTCGAACTCGGCTTGATACTCGATTCTTCTGTTGCAAATTCGGCTCGACTCGAATTAAAATTATCGTACTCGCACACCCCTACTCCACCACGATGAATGGAAGAGCAGACATAGAAATGTACATTCCGCAAGTAATAGTGGCAAATACTATTTGTACAAATTGCAGTCCTCCCTCCCCAAACACAAACCTCAGCCATAAATTAAAACACATACCATAACCTAGCCAACAATACATGCTTTGAAGCTACAAATGTACAGCTTCTCCTCTGGACAGTTTTTTCACCATTTGGGGATCTACTAAAGGAATTTGAGGAGTGGCTCATCCACTCGGGACATAGCGCCGTCTGGGGGATCAAGGCAAATAAAAAGATTATGTCATAAGCAAAATGTTTTAACGACTCTTGTTAAAATTTGCTATCTTTTGATAACATTTTCCGTGTATTTTAAAAGCAGCAGCACTACCTTAGCACGACAAGCTGTCGGCTTATAAATCTACAGTACTTAACTAAACATCTGTTTCTTACTATCTGCAAAATACTTCCCTTTAGTATTAGCTTAAATCGCTTTTAATGCTCTCAAATTGTCCAAATTTAAACACCAGGCCGAGCAACTTCTCCATATAAACGTCCTGGAACTTCGGGCAGTCCGTCTGGCAGTTTGCAACTGGTCAACTCTTCTGGAAGGGAAAGCAGTAGGAGTCATGTCAGACAATACCTCGGCGGTCTCGTATATTCGGAGAGGGGGGGAAAACCCACTCCAGGACCCTGATGTCGGAAGCATCCACTCTATTCGGCCTTTGTGCAAATCTTCATAGAACGCTACTACCCAGACACATTGCAGGCCGGTTGAATGTGCGGGCCGACGATTTGTCCAGAACAAATCTGATACCAACTACGGAGTGGCGTCTGGCTCCCAAAATTTGTCAAGCCATCTTCTTGCAGTGGGGAACTCCCTTTGTGGATCTGTTTGCAACTAGCCTCAACACTCAGCTTCCAAACTATGTGTCCCCCTTCCCAGACCCTCAGGCATGGGCAACGGACGCGCTGAGTATCTCGTGGACAGGGATGTTCGCTTATGCGTTTCTACCATTCGCTCTTCTGCAAGCGGTTCTCAACAAAATTCGGAAGTCGCCGTGGTCATTCATCCTAATAGCTCCGTTGTGGCCAGCAGCATTGTGGTACGTCGATCTTCAAGAGTTAGCAAAGGGAGACCCGCTTCCGTTACCTCAATTCAAGAGTCTGCTTTCGCAGCACTACGGACGGACGTTGCACCCCAAGCCAGATGTTCTTCATCTTCATGCGTGGAGACTATGAGGGTCAGTCTGCATGAGGCGGGGTTTTCATCCCCAGTGACATCGCGTCTCCTGCAGTGACTTCGTCCATCTACAGTTAAGGTCTATGAGACGAAGTGGTTTACCTGGTGCGGGACTTCGTCTGTAGACCCATGTAACCCGTCGGAAGCATCATTGGCTGCTTTCCTCGAAGATCTTTTTCAAAAGGGGCTTTCACCATCAGCTATAAAGGGCTACAGATCTGCTATTAAGTGGGTTCTGTCCTGTACAGGAAGTTCAGCTACTATCGACAGCAAGATCCTGTCCAGATTAATCCGGGCATTTGAAAATGCTCGTTCAAAAGTGCGGCAGTTGTTTCCTAGATGGAACCTCCCTCTGGTCCTAGAAAGTTTGTCACATGCACCATATGAACCCTTGCACACGGCATCGAAACTTCATTTAACCCAAAAAATTGTGTTTCTGGTTGCTTTGGCGACGGCGGCTCAACAAAGTGTATTGGCAGCCTTGTCACGAGAGGATGAACACATTCGTTTTTCAAGGGGGTGGTCAAGTGTCACAATAACTGTTCCAGCAAGTTTCCGGGCCAAGAATCAGCGGCCGGATGAAGCGCCTAAGCCTATAGTGATCAAAGCACACGCCCCTGTGGTAGAGCCCGGGGGTGGGGAAAAGATGCAGTGCCCCATTCGGGTGCTCAGATGTTATCTGGAGTGTACCAAACAACCACAAACTACATCGATGTCTGTCGAGAGGACTGCTCCACCAACACCCCTTTTTCTCCTAGTCAACAAGGAAACGGGTGTTTTAGTTCCAAGCCCAGTGCCTCCGGCAAGGCTCGGAGCCTGGATTCGGGAAATAATTAGAAGGGCATATGACCTTGGTCCACACCATCTCGATATTCCACCGGAAGTGCGTGCTCATGAGCTGCGTGCGTTGC
Organism: Lithobius niger; assembly: GCA_023313725.1. Taxonomy (NCBI): domain Eukaryota; kingdom Metazoa; phylum Arthropoda; class Chilopoda; order Lithobiomorpha; family Lithobiidae; genus Lithobius; species Lithobius niger. Next base: position 68,496 of record JAHWFP010177661.1, read on the forward strand.
CAGCCTCATGGGCCTTTGGATCTGGTGTACCTTTGGAAGAGATATTGGCAGCATGTTCCTGCAGACACAAAAATACTTTTATCAGCCACTATTTCCGTGATGTGAGTGGCTCTGGTGGAAGAGATATGTTGGAACATGTGATGGCAGGCAATCATGTAGGCCGTGCGTAAGGACTGACATGTCAGCTAGTGAGTGTCAGGCACTCGGGGGGAGTGTGCAGACACGTTAGATATTAGATACGTTTTGTTAACGAGTTAAGTTACTAGTGTTTGTTAAAGAGATCAGTTACTCAGTGAGAATAGAATCAGTAAGTAACTTGTACACATTGGGAAGTGTCGTTGGTTGACGTGACAAGAAAGAAAGAAACTTTGCACAAGGTGGGTTCCTTAAAGTTATGAAATTATTCTTTAAGGTACCCTTAAGTGCAGTTGGCTCGAGGTTCTTAGCTTGACCCACCTCCATTTGAACAAAGTCACCTAATACTATTTTGCAGATAGTAAGAAACGACATTTTATAATTCTAAAATTAGTTTTTACTACCGTAAAATACTTACCATTAGTAAGAACCCACCCACCAGCCCCGCTCTCGCTGAACCCGAAGAAAGGGTGAGCAAAGCGATAGTGGGCAATATGGCGGCTCTAGCTACGAAGGTAGCATGAGAAGAGCCATCTGATGGGAAAGCCAAGCAAGCTTGTTTACATTTAAATGGCGTTTAAATTTGGGCAATTTGAGAGCAGGCCGTACACTGACTCCACGGAATAAAAGATGGCCCTTCGTTATAAATATCCTCAGACATTTGTTCATCTTCATGTGCTGTAACCCCAATTTTTGATTTTTTAGGGGAGGAGGGTGCAAATTCCGGTCAGCATTCAATTAAAGCCGCTCCTTAAATGATGTATTACGATTGGAATTCCTATGGTGGGAAACTGAGGTTAGCGAGTAAACAGTGGCACTAACACTAATTTCGTCAAAATTGACATAATTCAAGCGACCGTCACCTGAATCCTCCAATCATTAAATTGATGTCTTGCATGTTTCACAGGACGTCGTTGTACAGAACGACGATCATCTTCGTCACTCGTTACCACTCGTCGCCACTTTTCATCCGCCGCCATCTTGGATCGACGTTTGACAATCATCAACGATCGTCGCCGCTCATCGATACTCCTCGGCGACCTCGAACGGGACCGAATCCGACTAACGTCCGTCATCGCCCATCGGCGACCGACGCACACCTCTCGCATTCAAGTTCCTTTCATCAACCACACCCCGGCGCCGTGGCGACCTTGGTAACTGGCAACTACTCCATTCCGGCCTGCACGTCCGTAGACAGCTGCAGCCGAGCCGACTCCTGTCCGACCACCAATTTCCGGGAAGATTGGCGCCGGGGGAGAACTCCCATTACGGCTTGGAGACTCGGAACTACTGTGCTTTTTGCCGAAAGCCCTAACCTTGTTCACTGAATGCCTCTTTTTTATGTAAACGCACAGATTTACTTACGGTTAACAGTTCGCGACGCTTCCGAAACCCCGCCTTGTCCAGAGCACTTGATCGGGGTGGATGTCCTTTACGCTCGGGTTCCGTCACATATGGACTAACGCCAACACGTTCACGATCCGCTAATTTTGTCTCGATTATCAATGGAATCGAACTTTGGAGAGAATGGAGTTGTGATGCCGTGCTCTTGGAAATCAGCGAACATCGTTTTAAAATCCATAGCTTGATCGGTTGGGATTGCCGACGAAACACTGTCCTTGGGGCTGTCCCGTAGATTAGGGTTAATCTGTTCGTCGGCTTGTCGTCTCCGTCGCTGGCGCTCGAATCAACCATCGTGTCCACAACGTTTAGTGTTGCACAAGGATCATCCCCAAGTACTTCAGTAATCCTTCTATCCAACGAATCTTCAGGTAGTTTCTTCTTTTTCTTTTCCACAAAACCGAGACGACTACGCTGCAACGCCTTTTGGTCGGATTTCTTCCAAGTCCGACAAATTTTCCGAATGGCCGCTGGATTGAGCTTCAAACGGGTTACGCAGAAAATCTTCCGCACGGGTTATGCAGAAAATCGCAATGCCTACACTTCCTACAGGCTAAAAGTTGGTTCCCAGGTGGTTTTAAATGAGTGCAAGACACAACCTTTTCTAATATAAAGTCTTCAGCCTTACCACTCATACCGGGCTAACGTTTTCTAAGAAAAAATACCGACAGAGCAAAACATCAACTTACCGAATGATGCCCAAAGCGTTAGTGGGCAATATGGCGGCTCTAGCTACGAGGGTAGCATGAGTAGAGCCATCTGGTGGGGGGGAAAGCCTAGCAAGCTTGTTTACATTTAAATGGTGTTTAAATTTGAGCAATTTGGGAGCATTAAAAGAGATTTAAGCTAATACTAAAAGTATTTTAAGATAGTAAAAACTAATTTTAGAATTATAAAATTCCGTTTTACCCTTTTCAATGGTGAACTGATAACGAACTGTAAAGCCAAAAGAATCGGCCAATAAATACTAACCTGTGTGGTGCTTTGTATTTGGGCATTGGAAGCCGGTCAGGAAACAGGGCTTTACGTAGCGGCCGTAGTTCATTGGCATGAGCAAAACCATGGATAGCAGACTGCCACGTTCCGTAGTTATAATGGATTCCCTAAAAAATAAATTAAGCACATTTAATAAACTGCTTCTCTTAAGCACTTCAAGTTCGATAGCCAATATGGATTAGAGCCATTTTTTTCTTTTTTATAAATTTGTTTTTAATTGTGCACAGCTCAATCAACCCCATTTTCCATTTTTGCTATTGTTTTTATTACTATTTTTCTGAATATGTTCCACATTTCCTTTAAGCAACCCTTACCAATATGCAAGCATCTGCCCTAGCGGTTTTAGGTTCGCCTTTTGCCAATACTTCCTTTGTTAATTGCACGGAAAAGAACTTCAACTCAACATCACGAACTGTCACTTACCAGCGTCTGCGGGAGACTGGTTCAGTCATAGTGCACAAGCATGACTCTAGGCAGAGGTGGACTGTGCACACTAAATTTGAAGAATAGGTTCTGGAATTATTTGCGGGAATCCCTCCACTACTAGTAGTCGTAGCGTATATGCAGGCTGATCATGCTACTATTTGAACGGTCGTGCACGAACACCTCTTCCATCCATACCATCCACAAGAGGTTCAAGCAGTGGACCCACTATAGTAGTATACTTGACGTAAGGCTGGAATTTGCACGTTATTTTTCATAGTGCTATGCTGTACACCCTAACTTCCCTGCTGTCATCCTATTCACAGATGAGGCACGAGTCACATGTGAGGGTATGTTCCACAAGAGAGTATGTTCAACAGCCGCAATTCACATTTGAGATGAGGAAAAACTGCACGCTATGCTGGACCATGCACACCAACATAACTTGCAGTGCATATGTGGATATTATACCTTCTCCCTCAACGCTTAAATGCTGCCGCTTGCTGGACGTGTTAACATTGAAGTTGATAAGAAACATGTGGTGTCTACACCACGGTGCACCACGAAACTTCACCTGCCATGATTACCTCTCCACAATGTTTGCGGATCGTTGGATAGGCCATCGTGATCCAGTCCCGTGGTCACCATGACCGCCTGACGTGTACCCGCTAGAACGCTTCATTTGGGGCCATGTGAAGTGCTTGTTGTACAAGTCCACCGTTTGATACAGCAGAGGACCTTGTTGCAGGGATGTCATAGCTTGCGGCAACATTTACAACACACCTGGTATCATTGGGCGTGCACATCAAAAATATGGTGTGTCAGTGTGTAGTCTGCGTTCGAGTGGGTGGATGACATTCTGAACAGCTGTGACATAATATTGCTGTGTTCACACTGGACATTTCGTGCTAGAGCAAATCCGAAAACAAGCAGTAATAATCTTGTATGTTTGCAGCTTTGAGCACTTACGATGGAATAACCTTTGCCTTACTCAGTCGAAGCTTCTAGGTCGTAGAACCTCGTTACTTTTCCTGTGAATATTCGATTACTATCAAAATAAAATGATCGAAGTAACATTTTATTTCAATAAGCTTTGCGCACCATTTATTGACCGTAGAATTAGTAACCTATGCCATCCATGGGAAGTAGTATCATTTTTCTGTAATAAAGCTTAAGTATGAAATCTGTTGGGATTTGAATAACACACTTGAACATTTATCAATAAGGATGTGCAGGTACCAATATTGACACCGGGACCAAGTGACGGAATCTTTGGTACCAGTAATAGACCGGCACCGGGTAGACAAGTACCGGAAAAAGTACCTGAATTGACTTGTTTTCCCGGAACTGGCATTTTCGTACATTTACGATCAAATTAACTTTGCCTATATCGCTAAAAATGCCTCCCTCAATGATTAGGCGTAATGGACCCTCCTTCTGATAAAACGCAGTCAACCATTGTCTCAAGGTCAAACCAAAGATCATCCAGCAGGACTGCACTTTCAGCCCTCGTGCAAGTGAATGGGTAAAATATGTTCATTGTCATTCAACATGTCAGAAGATTGTTTTTATTAATCCATTAATTAAAACTAAAACTTATCAGGGGCACCTGGTTGAAGTTTGCTTTTATTGCCTAATGAAAATGTAAATATAAGACAGGTAATTTACATTTTCATTAACAGTTCCCTCCCTTTTGGAGGCTCAATCCCTTGCGATGAAAAGTGGGCTTTCCTGCTGGGCTTGCAGCTCCCCTCCTTTACGCAGGCACCAGCGCAAGCCCCAGTATATAAGACGCTCGCGCCGGAGCATTCGTCATCTTTCTTCCTCTCTACAACCTTGGCGACGAGAGGGGAGGCTGGGCAGGCAATGGTAATGTATATTTTCATTAGGCAATAAAAACAACTTGATACAGGTGCACCAAGTAAGATTTAGTTTTTATGCTATGAAAATTTACATTACCTGTCAATTTAGCAGCCTCATCAATAAGGAGGCAGGACCAAGGTTGACGAGTACCCGTGCTGTGAGCCGGCAACCCCTGGAAAGAGATCAAGTGAACGGACCGGCCAAACAGTGTAGCAGGTCGACACAGAGGATGGGTGTAGGTAAAAAACGGTTCGTGACCGAAGGTGGGTCCGGTGGCAGCGACTAGAGGGGCTTCAGAGGAAAAGTACTGCAGGTCGGTCCCTTTCCGGGTCCAAGGAAATGAGTTTACTGCATAAAGATGAATGTCAAAATACATTTCCTCATTCGGTGGTGACGTCTTTGAGGGTCTAGGACGAGGTTGTAGATGGTGATTTCTAGGAGAGTCTGAGGCGACAGCTTCTAGGGAACCGCAGGGAAGAGAAACAGCAGCACATGCAGACGAGACAGCAGAATGATAGGTGGTAGCCGTGTGTAGGTGAGATACCGTTAGTTGGTAGGCAGGTGATGAATAAAAAACGGAGTCTGTAGAAAGGACGGAGGAACAGGAACCGCAGCATGTTCTGAAGAAGACCGCCGGAGGACGGAACTTGTGGTTGTCTGTCTCCCATTCGTTGAGGAAGGAAGATGGAAAGGAATAAGTGCATAAATGTAGATGTCCTGTAATGCAGGAGACCGTAAAACGTGCAGGAAAAAGAAAACGGTTTGACAATAAGAAGGTGCGGAAAGGTGCGACCGGTCATAACGGCTAGAACACTGAGGGACCAATTCCTCGATGGTAGGGAAGAGAAAGTTCCGGAGCATTAGAGAGATGAAAGACCCTCTAAGGCAAGGCTCGGAAGCCGAGGGCCACACCGGTCGTCCTATGTTGATTGTTGACACTCTGCGCACGGTAGAAGCATAAACAAAGGGACTGGTTCTAGGTCGTTGGCTCTGGAGTGGAAGGGATGAAGGGAGTGGTTCTAAGCCACTGTCGCAATGGTAGGGGGTCCAATTCGAACGACGAGATGTTGATAAGGCTGTATGGTAAGCACACCCAAGTGGGAGGGACCAGCGACACCGGGAACATTAGCTCAAAGGTGTTCGAAGTCAAGACGTATCCCACAGGGGGTATTAAGGAGTACTTGTAAGCGACCAATTTCTGTGACAAGGGAGAAATTGGGCTTCCTGTAGAAAGTGAATAGTAGTGTCCTGTTCGTGGCAAGCCGTACAAAATGCGGGGAGATCCACAGATTCTGCTCGAAGTGCCAAAAGTTCCAGACGATCAGCATGACATTGTGCGATGTCGATAGCGAACTTGCGAGCGGTCGCGAGGGGAGAGGTCACTTTTAAGTTAAATTGTGACAGAGCCTGGGCCGAGAGAGGAACATTCTGGAGGAGTGCGACCCGAATCGTGTCAGAAGAAGGAAAATGAGAACTAACTTTCGGAGGCAAATCCGAGGCTTCCACAGGGGTCTGAACTTGTCACAAAGCAAGAATCTTATGATCAGAGATGGCCGTGGAACAGGTCCGGGTGTATCTAGGTGTTGCGTAGTGGCCGTAACAACTCTCGGCGGCAAGGACGAGGAGTTAAATTCACTCGTAGGACAGGAGACAGAGGAGATAGGAGAGAAGGCCGTCCTTGAGTGAAGGGAAAGATTCGTGGTCTATGAGCAGATGCAAGTTGTAATATAAACACACAGAGATGAAGGAAAGTCAGGTGGGGACCGTGGGGACCCATCAGAGACCGAGGGAGAAATAGGCTGTGTTGTAGGTCTTAGCAAACAGACAGTGGCCTAGTGGAGGTTGTGATGGTTTCCCCCCCCCCCCCCTCTCGGATGAAGAAAGTCGAAAAGCTGGCTAGCAGCTGTGGTCCTAGAGAGGCGTGGTGAGATTCTGTGGTCCCTTTAGGCGTTCCTAATAGGCCTATGGGCTCGGTGGGGGGGGGGGGGGGGGGGACCGTGGATCGAGGCTGAAGTGAATGACAATTGTTGATATGGTGCAGGATAGCAGATTCTTGTCAATAGAGCACAGGAGACAGACTGGTGACAGTAAGCAGGAGCCGCCAGTGAACATAAACGTTCGAGTGTAGAATAATTCGGTTTAGGGGACCAGGCTAATAGCCCAGGGATGGTCCTCTTCAGAGACTGGTGCACAGAATACCAAGATGATCGTAGCAGTGGTGGACGTCCAGTCGCTCGGTGCTTGGTCACCCGGGTTATAGAGTACGGACGTAGAAGCACCGGGACGCAGAGATATAGCGGAACCGAAAAATTTCGGGTCAAAGGAAACTGGGACAAGAGCCCAAGGGCGGATCTCTTCATGGACTGGCGAACAAACATCATGACGATTGCTGTAGTGCCATAGCGCACGGACTTCAGAGCTTCTGGATGCAGCCAACTTGTTGCCAAGAAATGCGGGCCAACTAGGGACCAACGAGGAACCGTAGGTGAACCAAAGAGTGGACCGACTCACCCCGAAGGGGAACCATTGCCAAAATCAGTGGTGATGGTCCCAAGGTTGCACCCGGGTATCGAGAAGTACTTGCTGTGAACCGATGACTGAAGCTGGATGGGAGAGCCAGGAGGACAACCATGCGACGTGGTGCCCTAGGAAGAAATGACGAATGTTCCGGCACGAGCGTCTTACGTACCGAGGTTTGTGCTGGCGCATGCACAAAGAAGGGGAGCTGCGAGCCTGGCAGGAAAGCCAACTTTTCATCGCTAGGGATTAAGCCTCCAAAAGGGAGGGAACTGCTAAATAACAGACAGTTAAGTATATTTTCATGGCGTAAAAAAATAATTATATTTTCATGGCATAAAAAAATTATTTTAACTAAGTTACGGGTATAATTAAAAACAAAAATTATTAGAATTTTGTATTGAAGCAAAATTCTGCTGACTAAAACTGGAAATGACACATGACGCGTCGGCGCTGACTCAACATCGTGGTATCGTGCTTCACTCTCGGTTTCACTTGTTTTCCGAGCTTCAGCCTTTTTTTTTTTAGCATTCAGTGTGTTATTTAGCTTGCAGGAATTTACTACCCTGAGTCTACAATATTTTTTGTTGAGCCTATAAGTTTTTTAGTACAATATTTTGAAATTGTTTAGACTACAACTAAGTCAGTAACGGACAGGCTTATAAATATAAAATGTTTACAGTCAACACTGAATAAAATTACATGATCTCGTTGAGCTATAAAGTGTTTAGCCAACAATTCCTTTGTAAAAGGGTTACGTTTGTTACACCATTAAATTATTGATGTATCAACACGTCCTGTATTGATACTTAAGTTGTCGTTTGACATAGACATTGGTACCGGTATGGGGATTGGAATCGGGTAAACAGTCACCGGTATTGAACAGGTGTCGGAAAAAGTGGCACCGGTACAGCCTTATTTATACAAGTTTGACTTGGTTTTCCTTAGTTTGCCTGAAGCTTGGTGGTTTTATTCTCAAACATCATGTATACAGTGCCACGGTACTCAATCCTAAAATAAAAATGTAGCCATTGCTTGCAAAATATACTCCAAAATTAAAATAGTAAGATTTTGTTAGAATCGAATTCAGTTTAAAATTAAGTAGGGGCAACAATTGGCCAAATTTGCAGTTATGAAGTTGATTAATTGTTAAGCTTAAAGACTTAAAAAGGTTTTATCACCTTTTAATAACGGTTATATTAAAGTTAAATATTAAAGTAAATATTACAGGTGGCTCGATTTTAAATTTTAATTTATGGATGTTTCAATAGTAAAGTTTGTTCATTGTAATGTTCAATAGTAAGCAATGACATGAAAGTGTGCATATATTTTTTGGGATGGGGGGGTGGGGCGGCTTTCCTGCTCGCTGGACACTTTGCATTAGTAACAAAATTTGTCTGACTAATAACAGAAGACAAGTTTATCTTTAAGTTTGCAAGTATTGAATAACGCTACTTCATCAGGACTGTACACCAGAAAAAGTAATTATAGAAACTTGAATTTTTCAAAGGCTAGGCTCCATATACAAACAAAACAAGATTAAAATCGAAACAAGCAGAAATTAATATTAAAATTGCGCAACCCTACCCAATTGACAATAAGTATTACTAGTTAAATAACAACAATGACTTGATTGTGTACTGGTGACTTACTTCACTGCCAGATTTCATCTCCACATACGCTTCGATGTAACTCAACTGACCTAAGAAATGATAAAAAGACAGGATTAAAATAATGTTAAGTGTATTCCTTTCTGACAGATTTTATACAACTGCTAACAAGTTTTGACTTTAATATAATACACTTTTGTTTCATTACACAACTAGGGGTGGCACGATAATATCACGATAAAAATTGTCAATTATCCTATCAAATTTTTTCTGATTTATCGTGCAAACCGCGTTGCTTAAATTATCACATCCAAGAAACCGTAATAGCTGGAAACAAGCGGTCTACGGCATTGTGTGCGGAATTACAAGGGCTCTCCAACTAAGTGTGCAGTGCTATTGCTAGCCACTTTAGCTGATTAACTCAAACAATGTTTAAGCATTAAATAGCACAACTGCTCAATTGTTTCTACACGGTGAGGAAGTAATGTACAATGGAGAGAGCATTTTCACGTCTACTGGCCAAATGGCGAGTGCCACACAATTCACATTAGTAAAGGTTGCACGGTAGGCTTCAGTCAACGTTTTTTTTTTTTAATTAATAAAGTTAAAATGGTTATTCCAGCCTCAAAATTTTGTTTTATCGATTTACAGGACGTGTTTCATCTCAAGTGTTAATGCTCCATATCATCCCTAGTATTGCAGATACGTCGAACATGGCCATGGAATACGATGGAACATCCAGGGGGCCATCAGACGGTTAAACCGAAAATCACCTTGATGTCCGATTTCAAGGTCAACGAAAAACTAACTCTAGAAGTAGCAGAGATAGGGGCATGATGTAAATTGCAAACTTGTAGAGGACGAAGACATGACCTCTAGAAAGCAAACAGAACAGAAATCAGTTCAAATGTCAAAGAGACAAAGTAAAAACAATATGGGTCTTGCAGCCCCATTGAATGACTTCACCACAACCCATCCTGAGGTAGAAACACACAACAGGCACTACTAGGAAATGTTTACCTCAGGGATTAATGCAAACAGGCTCCTGATCCACCAGGGCTGCCTGCTAATCCTTTTGCTGTACGTACATTGTCTGCAATATGCCTGCATGTACCAGCGACGAATATGCTGAAATGGTGATCGTGTATAGGGAGTGGCAGGAATGCAAAGAGCTCAACTGATGTTCAGGGACCGATACCCAAAAAGAAGACATCCATCAAATGTTTGCATCATGAGGGCTGTCAACCGCCTACGACAAACAGGAAGTTTCCAGAAACGCAAACGGGTGGCTTCAACTAGGAATGGTGCCCAGGATGAGGATGTCGTGGCCCACTTCGAACAGAATCCTCACACCAGTACACGGGATGCTTCTCTGGCATGTGGGTTGTCAACTGCCACCATCCTGAGAATTTTAAAGAAACAAAGGTACCACGCGTACCATCTGCAGGAGTATCCCCAAATGCGACTAGATTGGTGCAATCAGATTTTAATACGCATTGACCACACCTCTGGATTTCTGCGGCATATCCTATGGACTGATGAGTCAAAGTTCACGCGCGATGGGGTTGTCAATCGGCACAACCAGCATTTCTGGGCATCAACGAATCCACACTGGGTCCGACAAGGCCACACACAACCAGGTTCAATGGTCAGTGAATGTGTGGTGTGGCATCCATGGCAACCAGCTTGTTGGACCGGTGTTCTTCGATGGCAAACCTAAAAGGCAACGCTACCTTGACCTACTCCAGAACATGGTTGGCGACTGGGCTGACAACCTACCCCTTCATACATTGGCTCAAACATGGTTCCGGCAGGATTGTGCCCCTCCTCACAGGACTCGAAGTGTCAGCCTTCCTAAACAATACCTTCCAGGATCAGTGGATGGGCGAGTATGGACTAGTGCGGTGCCCTGCTCGCTCACCCGATCTAACTCCCCTAGCCTTCTATCTGTGGGGGTTACTGAAGAATCAGGTATACGCCACCCCTCCACAAGGTTCAGATGACCTCAGGAACTGTATTACCGCTGCAGGTCAACTGGTGACTGCTGACGTGCTGCAGGGAGTGCATGACAACCTGCCAAGCGACTGCAGGCATGTGGTCATGGAAGGGGGGGGGAGGGCACATTGAACATATCATGTGACATCATGGTGTCATTTCCCGTTTCTTTGAACAATGTTTCGACCGGTATTCCTGTATAGTTTAGTTACTTTTAAAGGCCTATCGCCATTATGTGTGCGACAACGTTGCACCATAAATTATACCGTTTCGCCATCTGGGCGTTCGTCTCATTATGTTTCTGGCTGAACGCAAGTCGCGTACAGTGAAGTCCTCAATGGGGCTGCAAGACCCATATTGTTTTTATTGTATCTCTAACAGTTGAACCGATTTCTGTTTTGTTTGCTTTGTGTCATGTCTTCGTCCTCTACAAGTTTGCAATTTACATCATGCCCCTATCTCTCCTACTTCTGGACTTAGTTTTTTGTTGACCTTGAAATCGGTCATCAAGGTCATTTTCGGTTTAACCTTCTGATATTCTAGATATTCTAACCCTACATTCTAGATTCTAACCCTAGATATTCTAACGAATTCCATGGCCATGTTCGACGTATCTGCAATACTAGGGATGATATTGAGCATTAACACTTGAGATAAAACACTCAGTATTATCGTTTATCACGATAATTTAAAAAATGTTATCAGGAAACTTTTGTATCGTGCCATCCCTATACACAACTACACGATGGTCGCAAAAAATAAACGACCTGAAATTTTTTTAAATACCAACATTATTTTCTAACTTTCTGAAAAAAAAGTGCAAATAGGGGTCACTTTTCTGGCTCCAACATTTAATTCTGATCCCCCAAAAAAGTCTTATTCTTCAAACATTTCGAAAAATAGGATCCACTTTTTCGGAATCAAGAATTACATTTTTAATCCAGAAAGGGGGAAGAAGTTTACCATCGTACTCTGACAGTCAATATTCACCACAGTAGAAAAATGCTAAAATTCAAAGGAAAACAGAATACTAAACGTATTGTGCAAATTTTCGACAGGCACTTTGACTTATAACTTACTATAAATTGACATAGTCCTAGCGCACTAAGTTGTGGAATACTTTGAATTAATGCGAGTGAATCCAAATTATTCCGACAGTTATAGCGTTAGTGAGATATGAAAATACAAAATTATTATTCTTGTCGTTAAATAATTTTACGGACACGTAAGCAGAATTACGAGGCCGTTTTCTTTATTTTACCCATAATAGAAAAAAAATTCTCCAAAATGTACGAAAAAATGAGGCCAGGCCGGCTAAAAATGTTTTTTTTTGCCTAAAACATACTTGAACCTGATAATTTTAGCATTACATTCCTCGAATGTGATGGTTCCCTGGAGGTTTTTCGGTTGTGAGTATCCGCCTGCTTGAATGCTCCCACTGCGCCTGCGCGACGCAGTCCTCCTCTAAATAAGCGGCAGCATGGCTGGTATCGGCATTCATTTTCGTCTTAATCTGTCAGGAGGTGACTCGAGAGGGGAGGTAGGGTGGGCCCTTGGTTAAGTATGTTTTAGGCAAAAAGAAACCATTTTTAGCCGGCCAGGCTGAGTCAAAATGTACTTTCTAGTTTGCCAAAACATATTAACCTGATAATTTTAGCATCATCAGCAGACCTCGTCAATCTTGGTGGCGGGCACCGAACTGAAGGGGCGCCCCAGGATGCAAGCAGGCTTCCCCCAAAAAATTTCTGAGAATTTCGCACTTTATTTAGAACATTTGTGTTGTGAAACAGGAATTTGGTTCTCTTTCGTAGGGTTTGGTGGCCCTGAAAAGGACAATTGTTTTAAGGGATCTTGTTTCCTTCTATGGATGGCTTGCTTCAGTTTTGTTCTGTAAAGTGCTTAAGGAGGCTTGACCCCAGTTCTGGCTGCGACGATTGGTCCCAGCCGGAGTAGTCCCTGTTCTTCTCTTGATGTGTTCCTCAGGTAGTGGGAGGTGAATGTCGTCGAGTGTCGCCAGGAAGCTGCCTGTAGGATTTCTTCTAACGGAATGGTGTTATGATGTGCCCATGACGTGGAGATTGCTCCGACTTCGTGTGCTGTTGCTCTTTCCCTGCTCAAGTTTGCCTTATCGTAAGCAGTGTCGATGGTTTTCCAAATCCAGTGGAAGATCATTGCAGCTGAAGTTTCTCCTGTATGAAGTCCACTGGGAGGAAAAGTTGGTTTCTGCCTCTGCGGATGTCTTCGTGTTGGGTGCGGGTGAGGTAGAAACGCAGCGCCTGGATCGGGCTGAGTAGGCATTCTGGTTCGTCTCCTATTAAATTGGAGAGGGCTGGGAACGTGATGGGTTTCGGTGGTTCAGATGGCTTTTGAGTTTTTGCACGGAAACCTTCTTTGAGGTAGAGTGTTACAGACGCGAAGTTTGGACCAAAAATGCAGAAAGCTGGGTCTGCGGAGAGGGCTTGAATTTCGAAACAGCGGGCACTTGCTGCGAGAGTCACTAGGAAGACAGTTTTCCTGGTTAAGAGGTGGAGAGAAGAGTCTTGCATTGGTTCGTAAGGGGCTTCCATAAGAGATTGTAAAACAATTGATAAGTCCCAGTCGGTTACGAGTCGTCATGTTGTGGAACAATCGTTTTCGAATGAGCGGAGGAGCGATGAGATTCGGTAGTCTTCGAGGAGATTGGTTTTGCCTGCTGCTTTGAAGACTGAATTTAGAGCTGAGCGGTAGCCCAAGATCGTTGAGCCTTTGAGTTTTTCGATGTGGAAAAGGTCGGTGAAGAATCTCAGAAGTTCAGACAGAGAGGGATTGATTGGATTAATTTCCCTTGCGTAGCACCAATGAAACCATTTGGACCAGTGGCTGTCGTACATCTTGTTTGTTGAGTTTCTTGTGGCTTTTGAGGCGATCCGGAAGGCATCTTTATGAATTCCTGCCTTTTTGAGAAGTTTGATGATAGTAGCCACACGTGAAGATTCAGGTTTGCCAGGGTTGGGTGTAGTTTCGTGCCCTTCTGTTGGGACAGAAGATCTGGTTGAAGAGGGAGGCTTCTTGGAGTGTCTACTAGTAGAGAAAGGAGGTGTGGAAACCATGCTGTTGACGGCCAAAGGGGGGCTATGAGAAGGAATAGGCTTTGGATTTCCTCGGCTTTTTGTAGTATTTGAGGAAGGAGTTTGAACGGTGGGAATAGGTAGGCGTACAGGTTGTGCCACGGATATGTCATTGCGTTGACTGCCATTGCTTGATCGTCCGGTATCAGGCTGATGTAATGGGGAAGTCTGGCATTGTGCTTCGTGGCGAATAGGTCTAACATTGGTGTTCCCCATATCATGAAGAGATATTCGCAAATGGATTTCTTGAGGCACCATTCCCCTGTTGGGGGTGACCTGCGAGACAGTCAGTCTGCAATCACATTCCTGTTTCCAGGGATGTGGAGGGGAAGTAAGAGTTATGTTGTTCGTGATACAGAGGTTGAGGATCTCGGAAGTCAGGTTGTGGAGCAGCCTGGATCTGGTTCCTCCTTCCTTTCTTATGTACGCCAAGACTGTGGTGTTGTCTGCTTGGATTTGGATGACTTGGTTTTTGAAGTGTGGGAGGAAGTGCAGTAGGGCTAGTTGTATTGCCCGTAGTTCGAGGAAGTTGATGTGGTGACATTTGTCTTCCTGCCAGGTTCCTGAAATTTCCAGGTTGTTCATGTGGGCTCCCCAGCCGTGGTTTGATGCATCGGTGAAGATGAGATGAGTTGGTTGGGGGTTAGTTCGTGAAGAGGAACTGACTTGGTTAGGTGTGTCACGTCTGACCACCAAAGGAGGCTTTCTTGGGGGAAAATCTTCGTGAAAGGGAAACTTGGTCTGGGTTGAGGAGTGGGCTAGACCAGTGGTCGATCCGGTGGTGGTGGAAGCTAGGTCTTGCCATCCAATAGCCGTATGGAATTAAGTTTGCCATCGAGTCCATTTTCCCAATGAGGGAGTTTAGTTTTCGTAGGGAGAAGGTCAGGGTCGGACTGGGCAGGAAAGGGCGCCTGTGCCATCTGAGGGGTTGAAGGGGCGCCAGACTTGTTTTGTAAGACACCTGTTTTACGAGAACACTTTAAATGAATTTTTTTTTTTTGGTGGGGGGGGGGTCAACACCTCTTCGTCATGAGAAAAAGGTTTGGTTATACCATCATATTGTTAATTGTTGGTGACAAATTTTAAATGGTGGAATAAAACCAAAAAAATGGATGTAGCGCTTATTTTTATATTTTTATTTCTTCCCCCATCCCTCTCCCTGTAACATTGTAACAAGGTGTGCATCTTGACAAGCCACATCAGGGATAAAAGTTGCAACTTCGGACCATTTTAAATTAAAAAATTTCCAAATTTAAAGTGGCACTATCACCGATAGAAAGTCAACAGAATCTGGCAATATCTAGCGCTATCCAGTACTATGAAGCACTTGCTTGAAATTGCATAAACGAAGGAATGCACAACACCATTTCTTTTAACGAAACAAACAAGCCACGTGCCTCCTTAATTATTGAGTGAAATTTTGGTACGTCCTCGTGCACCTGAGAACAAGCTCTAAAGGTTAACAATACCACTGCCGCAAAATGGCGCCAGCATTTTCGTACGATTTTCAATCGGTGATAGTGCCACTTTTAAACAATAAGATATGAATAAACTAAAAAAATTTCAGTTGTATTTTGCTTTCATTATTTTATTTACTAAGTAATTATAAAGCCCATTAGCAGTTTGCTACTTAAATATTTTATCCCCCCACTCACCCTCGTAATAACAATTCAATTCGTAACGCCGCCAAGACCTCCACCAATCCTTTCCTACAATGTTACATGCTTTATGGACGCCCCCTTTCAATATTGTAATCTTGCACATTGTCTTTAAATCCTAAGTAAAAGCAGTGTTGTAACTTTTTTTTTTGGTAAAATACTATTTACTTTCTGTACATAATAATACAGCACGATTTCTATTATTTTTTACCTTGCATGTTTGCCACGCTGTATTTTTGTTTTGTAAATATTATTTATTGCCTCCTTGTTTATGCACTTGGGCCCTATTTCGTCCCTCCTTGTCCCACTCATTAGCAGATTGGACTCACCCAGTCAACCCACTTTACAGGCGGATACAGCATGGCAACACTTTGCAATCGCATTTTTAAAAGAATCGTCGCTCAGAAAAATGAATTTGGTCTTGCAGAGTAGTAGAGTTTCGAAAAGCATTGAAATTATTTGAAAAGCAAAACTAGTTTGGAAATATTTAGTAGGCCTACTAAAGTGTGTTCCCTGTTTGTCCGAGTTCCTGCGTTGATCGGCTGATAAGGGGCGCTCAGAAGTATCCATTATTGCTGAAAAACATTGCACGTGTAATTTTCTTTTTTTTTTGGCGAACGTAATTAAAAACTGTCAGTAGACCTGCATACCTTTATAACGCTTTATTTTATTCTATTAAGCAAGAAACGTACAGTAATTATTTTTTTTTTACCCTTTTCAATTGGAAACATTATCGATTTTAGAAAATAGGACGAGCTCGAAAAGTGATTAACAAATTATCGGTTTTCGTGTAACCGACAGTAATAAAAAACATTTACTATCGGTAACCGGTTTCTTTACAAACTGTCACTTGCCACCACTAAAAACTAATGTAAATGCATTATTGTCACGTTCGTGTTAAAAAAAAAATAAAAGCCACGCGTTTGTATCTTTACTGAATGCTGTACAGTGTACAGCCGGCACCACAGCTCGTTTCGAATAGAGTTATTTGACCAAAATTGAAGTTTAGCTTACCTTGCTGGTCACCTGTTCCAGTTGCATTCCTGGTCATGGCCTCACCTGGTGTAAAATAGAAGCGGAGTCTGTACCCCCCCCCCCCCCCACACACACACACACACATTTTGTCAATTCTGCAAACCTTTTTTGCCGTTTATTTTCGGCAGCACTTTTCTTCTTCTTGGTCCCAGTTACGGGAGCCATTCTAACTAAACGAAGGGTGCTTCTCGTCTGATAACTATGATCGAACAGGGAGCGCGGTCATACGATTTCCTTTTTCAGGATGCTTCTTTCTCAACCTACCTTGGGGCGAGCGTATTGGGGAGCGTGACTCAAGGAAATTGGGGTTAACTTGTTAAGACTGGTGAAGACGCCAAGGGGAAAGGAAGGGTAGATTGAGAGGAGGGCTTTGTGACTGAAAGGAATAGTCACATCCAGGAAGTCAACCCACAATACAGCAATAATCTTTCTTAAAAATATTATCAAAGGGGCGCCTGTGCCCATGGCACAATGGCACTATGGCCAGTCCGAGCCTGGAGAAGGTTGCTTGGTGTTGAAAGCGACGGATGTGGTGAAGGAGGTCTTGGACTCTTTCGAGAGATGGTGAGATTGTGACTAATGACAGATTGAACGAGGCGCCTAGGAAAGTGAATAGCCTTTGTGGGGTTAGGCGTGATTTGGATTGGTTCATGCCGAAACCCAGTTTGTTCAAAAGGTGAATTGTTTCGTCCCTGCTCTGCTCGAGGCGGTTGGGATCCTGGTCGTGAATAGCCCAGTCGTCGAGGTATGCTGGATAGCTTGTCGTGGTCATTGTTTTCGATTGGAACTGCGGCCGCCGGGTGATGAATATCGGCTGCGGCGATCGGGGGCTGAGGCCCGTTTTTGTTGAGGCCTTTGGTTGGGGCGGGAGTGGCTGCGTTGGTCAGGCCGAAAGGACTGGATTTGTTGGTTGTTTGGGTTGTCTTTCCGTGGTGATTCGGAAGGGATGGACGGTTTGTTCCAGTCTTCTGATGGTTAACGCCTTTTTTTTTTACTTGTTTGAATGGAAGGATGACTTGTCTTGACGAAATGGTTTAGGCTTGCGGGATATGTCAAGATGAGGTGCCAAGGTTGGGATTAGGCCACGGAAGAGGGTGTCCGATTCGTGAAGCGGTTGGTTCCGGAGCCGGTGCCTGGTTGACTCGTTTAGGTTGTTGGCAGATTTCAGAGCTGCTTCCCTCAACAAGAGTGTTGTTAAATAAGACTCGTGTTGCCCAGTTGAGCGAGTGATATGTGGCGAAACTTGCTTTTCGGATTGCGGATTTCTTCTGGGATTTCGGATTGCAGATTTCTTCTTGGAGTCGCTTTTCGGATTGCGGATTGCTTCTTAAGGTTGTGGATTTCTTCTGGGCTAGCATTTCTTCTGGGCTAGCGTCTCCAGTTAGCTTTTCGCATTGTGGCTTTTCGGATTGCTTCTTCTCCTTGCTTTTCGGATTGCGGATTTCTTCTTAAGGTTGCGCATTTCTTCTGGGCTAGCGTCTCCAGTTAGCTTTTCGCATAAAGCGTTGACTGCTGTGTTCAAAACGTCGTCCTGTGAAGCGGCGCGAAGGCTCATGCATAGGCACTTGTTGTCGAAAAGGACGAAGAAGGGCACCTCAATGCGTTTGGGAATGACGAGAGCAGAGCCGAAGTCCAGTTTAACTTCGCTACAGAGGAATTCGCATTCAGGGTAGGTGTCAAAATTTCTTGGCTTTGTGGCACCATCATCAAAGGTCCGGAAGAAGCTAGATTCACAGCCGGGGCGAGGTGCAGGCGGGTCCGTGTCAAGTTGTAAAGGCTCACCCTTGCCCAAGAGGGAACCACCGTTCCGGAGGAGGCAGGTGAGAAGCGTTGTTGGTTATTCTAGGAGACTGTGGCTTTGCGTCTTTGTCGGGAAGGGCAAATTCAAATCCGGTCTTGAGACCACAGTTGATCACCGGAGCATCAGCAGACTGCGATGGTTTGTACAGGAAGCAATCTGGGACCGTTTCTTCCACTGTTTTGAGTAGAGATGCCAGGGGAATGGTCGGATCTTCCACGTTGTCGTCCGTGAACTGTAAGTGTTTGGCGGGAGCGGACGGCGTTGCAACATCCTGTATCGCGAAAGCAGGTGTCGCGACGGGCGAAGGCGCCGAACACCTGCGTTGTTTGGTTCCAGGTGGAGGGGCAGACGAGCGGCGTTTGTGGCTGTCTTGACTTGTAGTTGAAGCGACTCAATCCTGAGTGTCGGCGCGTTTCATGGATGAAGTGCAAGACGGCGGTGACAAGGGTTGCGTTCTTGCGTGATGGCGAAATACTGTGTCAACAAGGACCTGGGCTTCGCTGCGGGTCACACTGTAGTTGCGGCGTGACAATTTGGAGGAGAGATCGATGGGTGAGTTTTACTTGAAAGGCCTCGCTGGGATGAAGCGTCTTGGAGTTTCCTTTTCGCTTCCTTGAAGAGCGCTTTGGCTTGCCGCAAATCATCCTCTAAAGCCGCAAAGTCGGGCGGAGGCGGGATGCGTTGTCCGTCTTGAAGCGGTGAGTCGTCCTCTTCATTCGCGACATGGCTGGCCCGGTCATGACCGGTTGGCCAGTGGTCGTGAGGGAGAGGCAAGAGAGCAAGTTGGAGCGCAGCCTCCGAAGTCAGAGCAGAGGCCGAAAGGCCGTTATGGGTGGTAGCGTCTTCAGTCGATGCCATGAAGAAGTCGCGAAAGCGAAAGACAAGTTCCAGAGATTGACGAAACGAAGTGAACCTCTTGGAGGAAAATGAATGGAGATAAAGGCCATGCTGACGCTTATATAGAGGAGGACTGCGTCGCGCAGGCGGATACTCACAACCGA
The DNA here is from genome assembly GCA_023313725.1 of Lithobius niger. NCBI lineage: Eukaryota > Metazoa > Arthropoda > Chilopoda > Lithobiomorpha > Lithobiidae > Lithobius > Lithobius niger. The sequence continues at coordinate 88,038 of JAHWFP010177661.1, forward strand.
AAAACCTCCAGGGAATCATCACATTCAAGGAATGTAATGCTAAAATTACCAGGTTAATATGTTTTGGCAAACAAGAAAATAAAATTCCACCCATCCGCACGGATATCATGAGATAACGTCCCGAGAACCAATTGTTTTTCCTTGTACAGTAATATATTTAGCTTGTACTAATGAATAAAAAGAGATGGTCAGCGGCACATTTGACGCAGGGCTCGAGAACCAAGTATTTTTGTTTTCGTTGCCCCTATTATTAACAATTTATATTTCAAGCAACTTAGTTTTACCTGGGAATTTCTCCCGCAGAAATTCTATTCCCATTTCACAAGGAATGCTATCAAAGCCACACGCTCCAACAACGTAAACTCCAGCATTTTTCGCACGCTCGTGATATTCCAACTGCATTCGTTCTAGGAACTGTTAAAAAAAAAATTCGTTTCAGTGTACTGTAAAATACATTACCTTGCTAGGGCAAATTCATAGCAAAGAATAAAACTAAAAATGCCGGCAATCGGCGATTACAGTGGCTGAGTCCAGACATAGTTTAAATAAAATCCTAACACTTACACCACAAGTCTTGTTGAAGATTTGTTTGAGGCGTTAAGCGTTACTATTTTATTTAAACTAAAAGATTAAAGTTGGGCGATTTAAGATTTTCAATATTGCACGATATTCATTCTGCCGATATGGGTAAGCTAAGGTCAGCCTTACTTAACAGTATATTGTCTGAACGATAACATGGCAAGTATAATCCATCTCCCTCCACCTAAACTCAGTTGGCTGTTCCATCAAATTGCTCTCATGGTTACCAGTATGGGGCGCAGGGAAAAAAAAGTTAGTTGTGAAGAGCTAATTTAAAAAAATTTGAAATCTGGCTACGGCTTTAAAAAAAAAATTTTTCTCCAAATTGTTCAGTAACATAACGATAAAATGAACCATCATCTACTTTGAACGTTCGAAATCAATAAATCACTAATTTAACACTCTTTAGCTTGAAGAAGATAGGAGAGACCAAACATAACACCTAAGGCTGTACTGAACCGAACATGGCCGAACAGCGGGTGTTCGGTTCAGTGTTCGGCATTTCAAAAGAAAACTACCCAACCGAACATATTGCCTCTTCTAGTTGAAGGATTTTGACGTTTGAATACACCATTTTAAAAGTTTTTTCACCACCTATCTGATGGTCCAAACCACAAGTTTTTAGCTCTAACCGTTCAGGGGTTATGAGGGAAAATGTAAAGGCACCGGAGAACTCTTTATGCTCCCAACTTAATTTCCACATCTGTTCACTTACAAGTCCATGTGAACATCACAGCATTTGTTGAGAAAGAACATTTTGCCGGCCCCCAGTCAGGCCGGCTAAAAATGGTTTCTTTTGCTTAAAACATACTTAACCTGGTAATTTAGCATTACATTCCTTGAATGTGATGTTTCCCTGGAGGTTACTTCCAGTTTGAAGACGCCTGCTTGCATATCCCACCGTGCATGCGCGGCGTGGTCCTCCCTTATAAAAGCAACAGCACACACGCTATCGGCATTCATTTTACTCTCAATGTGCCAGGCGGTGACTCGAGAGGAGAGGCAGGGCGGGAGTTAGGTTAAGTATGTTTTAGGCAAAAAGAAACCATTTTTAGCCGGCCAGACTGTGGGCCGGCAAAATGTTCTTTCTTTATTGCCAAAACAACTTTTAACCTGGTAATTTAGCATTACCAGTTCACCTCGTCAAAGCTGGTGGCGGGCACCGCCTGTACGAGCACCCCGGGATGCAAGCAGGCTTTCCCCCATGAATTCTTTATCTGTAAGAAAAATTCGCACTTTATTCAGAACAGTGGAGCTTGACAGGAATCTGGTCTCTTTCGTAGAGATTGGTGGTCCTGAAAATTGGTTGTCTGAGGGTCTTGCTTCTAGCTGGATGGAACTTGCTTCGTTCTGAGTGCTTAAGGGGGGGGTTGACCACGGTTCTGGCTGCCACGATCGGTCCCAGCCGATGTAGTTCGGATTCATCCTTTGACATGTCTCTCAGGTAGCGAGATGTGAAGGTGGACTGGTGACGCCATGATGCCAGGATTTCTTCAATTGGGGTGGCGTTATGGTGGGCCCAAGATGTGGAGATAGCTCTCACTTCATACGCCGTCAATCTCATGCTCTTATTCAATTCGTGTTTGTCATAAGCTGCCTCAACTGTTTTCTTGATCCAGCGTGATACCACAGTGGCTGTTGTTTCGCCGGTTTGGAGATCCACTGGGAGGAAAACTTGGTTGCTGCCTCTACGTATGTCTTTGTGCTGTGTGCGGGCTAGGTAGAAGCGGAGAGCTCTGACCGGACAGGGGAGATGTTCAGGTTCGTTTCCGACAAGGTTTGAGAGGGCAGGAAATGTTATGGGTTTTGAGGGCTAGTAAGGTTTTTGAGTTTTGGCTCTGAAGGATGCTCTAGGAAAAAGTGTGACGGAAGAGAAGTTTGGGCCGAAGGTGCAGTATGCCGGGTCCGCAGAGACGGTTTGTATCTCGGAGCATCTCAGACTTGCTGCCAGGGTCACGAGGAAGACAGTTTTGCGGGTCATGAGGTGGAGGGAGCGGTCTTGCATGGGTTCGTAGGGGTCTTCCATTAATGACTAAGACAATGGAAAGGCCCTATTCGGTTACGGAACGTCTTGTAGTGGGGCGATCGTTTTCGTACGATCGTAGCAAGGCAGAAATTTGGTAGTCTTCCAGTAGGGCGGTGCGACCAGCGGCTTTGAAGATGGAGTTTAATGCGGATCGATACACAAGGATAGTGGAGCCTTTGAGTTTGTCGTTGTTAAATAGGTCACTGAAGAAATTTAAAAGTTCGGGAAGAGAGGGGTTGATTGGATTTGTAAGTTTTGCGATACACCGATGAATCCATTTAGACCAGTGGCTGTCATACATGCGGTTTGTTGATTCCCTGGTTGCTTTAGATGCGATGCATTAAGCCTCTTCTTGATGAATTCCAGCATTTTTTAGCAGTTTGATGATAGTAGCCACCCGTGTAAGTTTAGGATTGGGAGATTCGGGTGTAGTTTTGTTCCTTTCTGTTGTGACAGAAGATCTGGTAGAAGAGCGAGACTTCTTGGAGTGTAGACTACTAGGTTTAGGAGGAGCGGGAACCAAGTCGCTGATGGCCAGAGGGGGGCTATTAGAATGAACAGACTCTGACTTTCTTCTATTTTCCGAAGTACTTGTGGAAGTAGTCTGAATGGTGGAAATAGGTAGGCGAACAGATTGTGCCATGGGAACGTGAGAGCGTCTACTGCTATTGCCGAGTCGTCCGGGATCGGGCTGATATAGTGAATTAACGGTATTTTCGATAGTGGGGACGTTTGGTATTAAGCGTCGTGGCGAATAGGTCCAGCATTGGTCTGTCCCAGATGTTGAAAAGAGATTCGCAGAAGGATTTCTTGAGGCACCATTCGCCTGTTGGTGGTTTCTGGCGTGACAGAGAGTCTGCAATCACATTCCTGTTGCCTGGGAAGTTAAGTGGCAGAAGGGTGATGTTGAGTGGGATGCACAGGTTGAAGACTTCCGAGGTCAGCCTGTGGAGGGATCTTGATTTCGTCCCGCCTTCTTTCTTGATGTAGGCCAGGGCAGTTGTGTTGTCGGCCTGGATCTGTATAACCTTGTCTTGGATTAGGGGAAGGAAGTGTTGAAGAGCAAGAATGATCGCTCGGAGTTCCAGTACATTGATGTGATCTTAGCGGGAGGCGGGCCAAAAGCCGGAGATTTCCAGGTTGTTTAGGTGTGCGCCCCAGCCAGTTTTTGATGCATCCGTCAAGATCAGGAGTTCGGGCGGAGGCTCGTGGTTGGGATTTTGACAAGTTCGTGACGTCTGACCAGCAGAGGAGGGACTCGAAGGGGAAGTCCTTGTTGTACGGGATCAGCTTGTCCGGAGTGTTCTGGTCGATGGAGTGGTTGTCTATCCGGCAATGATGGAAGGATCTTACCATCCACCATCCGTGAGGACTAGGTTGGCCATTGCGTCCATCTTCCCGATGAGGGAGTTCAGCTCCTGGGCGGAGAAGCTTGGCTGCAGACGGAAGAGTCGGATGTGGCGTAAGAGGTCTTCTATACACTCTGGTGATGGGGAAATTGAAGCCGACCGAAGGTCGAATGCGGCTCCGAGGAACGTGAAGACTTGTGCTGGGAGGAAGCGTGATTTTGATAGGTTTACGCCGAAACCAAGACTGTTCAGCAAAGAGATGGTTCTGTCCGCGTCGAGTTCCAGTTTGAAGGGATCTGGAATGTTGAGGGCCCAGTCGTCAAGACAAGCGTTGGCCTGTATTTGGTGTTGATGAAGGTTCGCCAGGATTGGTTTTAGAAAAAGTGTGAAAATTCTTGGGGCTGCATTCAGACCAAACGGGAGGCAGCGGAATTCGTAGACTTTCCGGTCGTTTATGAAACGAAAGTAATGGGTTATTGCCGGATGAAGACGATTAAGGTAAGCGTCTTCCAGATCGATGGAGACTGTCCAGTCGTTTTGCTTGACCGATAGACGAATGGTGTCGAGAGTTTCCATTTTGAAGTGTTCGTTGTGAATGAACTTGAGAGGTTTTATGTTGAAGATCAGACGAAAGCCTCCTGATTTCTTGGGGAGGGTGAAGATTGAACTGTAAAATCCCGGGCCCGGGTTGAGGTGTTGTCGAATCGCCGTTTTCTGTAGTAGTTCCGATACTTCGTACGACAGGGACGGTGTCGTTTGGGGGGAAAAGTCCCATGGAGGGAATGGTAACAGCGGCGGTTGATGAAGGAACGTCGGACGAAAGCCGTCTTTTATTATCGATAGGATTTCCAAGTTGGGAGTCAGTTCTTGCCAAGCTGGGAAAAAGTGACGTAGTCTGGCCCCGACAGGGAGACCAGCTAGGCACAAGGCATCATTGTTGGTTTCTGAGGTAGTTGCTTCTACCCCTGGGAGATGAGACTCGGCTCCTTTGGTCGGGGGTGGCGGCGCGCTTCTGTTGGGAGCGTTAACCGGAGCGGGAGCGAGGAGCGTCGGTCCGAAAGGGCTGTTGATTCCGCTGCTGGAAGGCGGCAGTGTCGTTCGGGCGGTTGGAGAATGATGACGCCGTGTTCTCGTGCCAATCGTCTGAGGGACGGGGGTTGGATTGTTTGTTCGAGAACGGGCGGTTTGAGGACGAGGATTGCTTTTGCGGTTTGGGCTTTCTCGAAACGTCAATGTGAGGAGCGAGTGTCGGAATTAACCCACAGTAGAGTGTTTCTGACTCATGGATCGGTTGGTTTCCGAGTCGGTGTCGTGTGGAGACGTTTAGGTTGTTTGCAGACGACAAAGCTATGTCGCGGAGGAGAAGGGTGTTGTTGAACAGCGCTCTCGTTGTCCAGTTCATAGTGTGGTATGTAGCAAAGTTGGCTTTTTGGAAGAGCTGAGAAATTAGGGGCGACAGGTTCTTGATCTCGTCCGGAGTGCGAAAGCATCGGACGAAAGCTTTTCACATATGGCGTTGATGAACGCGTAGAGGACGTCGGCTTGAGAGGCCGCCCGAAGGCTCAACCGAAGGCATTTGTCCTTTTCGTACAAAACGAAGGTTGGGACGTCAGCTTTCTTGGGTATTTACAAAGAAGTCCCGAAATCCATTTTGATTTCGCTGCAAACAAACTCGCACTCTAAGTGTCAAAATTACGGGGGTTGGTGGCGCCGTCTCCAAACGATCGGAAGAAGCTGTTTTCGCGGCCAGGTCGCGGCGCAGGAGGTTCTTTGTCGACGAGAAGGGGATCGCCTTTGCCGAGTAGGGAGCCTTCGTTGCGGAGGAGACACCTAAGGAGTGTCGTTGATTGACCCAGGAAGCAGCGGGGCTTGGCGTCGTTGTCCCGTAAGGCAAATCCAAGGCCTGTCTTTAGGCCAAGGTTGATGACAGGGGCATCCGGCATCTGAGTGGGCTTGAACAGGAAGCAGTCTGGAACTGTCTGCTCGACAGTCTTTAAAAGAGCTGCGAGCAACAGGATGGATTCATCAGGAGTGTCGCCCGGGAACCTGATACGTTTCTCGGCAGCAGGGGCGGGCGATAGAGGGTAAACGGGACGACAACGTGTCGTCCGACTTGCGCTTGGGTGCCGTAGCCGGAGTAGGAGAAGCGGCACG
>JAHWFP010177661.1:94545-124225 GCA_023313725.1 Lithobius niger
GCACGCTTGTGCCCTTCGCGGCTTGACGTGGACTCAACCCAGTCCTGGATGCGAGCCTTGCGCACCGATGACGTGCAGGAGGGAGGTGGCATTGGATTGACTTGGAGGTGACGGACGGTGTAGTGTACGATTTCCCGTACGACACTGCAGTTGACGCTGAGGCCTTTCCGGGAGGAGTTGGACGACAGGTCGAGCGGCGAGTTCCGGTCAGGAGAGTGGAAAAGTGTCGCACGGCGGAGGTTCCACTTGGCTGCTCAGTAGGAGTCCTTGGCGACTTGAAGGTCGTGCTGGAGGGACGACGGGACCAGCGGGGCGGGAGGCGGCGTGCGCTGGCCCGGGAGGAGTGGAGTCAGGCGATGCGACAGTAACAGCAGACGTGACATCAAGAGGTGTCGTGTGAGCTGGGTCGTAAGCGGCGATGGAGAGGGCGAAAGCCCAACAGCTGCCAAGATCGAAGTGAGCAAGGGCACGAGGATGAGCGTCGGACGAAGGAGGAGCTTTCGAAGCGGTGGCCATTTTCGCCGAGGAATCCAATTTTCCAAACGACAGTCGGGGAACCAGGGAGCAAGGTGGCGTGGAGACACCTCTGGAGGAAAATGAATGCTGATAGCATGTGCGCTGTCGCTTTTATAAGGGAGGACCGTGCCGCGCATGCGCGGTGGGATATGCAAGCAGGCGTCTTCAAACCGGAAGTAACCTCCAGGGAAACATCACATTCGAGCAATGTAATGCTAAATTACCAGGTTAAGTTGTTTTGGCAATAAAAAAAACCTTTATTTTGGTAAATATGAATCTTTATGAACCAAGTTGCGTTACATTTTATTTTACAGGTTGATTGGTTTGGAACATTTTTGTTCGGATCGGTAAGGCAATTTGTGTTCGGTACAGCCTTAATAACACCACTCCGACTATTAGGCCTATTGAAAATTTGCAAAATACTGAACATATTTTTGTTGTTGACTTTGAGGATTAAATTAAGTGATTTATTAATATAACGATATTACGATTATTTTATTCAGATTAAAAAGAAAGTCACCCAGCAACACTAAAAAGTGTTCATTTTGATCTAGTACACACTTGACTTATACTCACAGTTTGATTACGCAAAACTAAAAATTAAAGATCTTCAAAGGTTTTCCCCTCGAAACTTGCGAATTCGTCAGGCAGTTAAGCCACCGGCACCCACACTCACAATCCTCCCAAACCCAACGAACTTCCAAATTCAAAACTCCCTCCTCTTCACATCACAGTAGGCCTTAGAGTCAGCATTCCAGGCTGGTGTTGGCACTGCTCATAGTCGATGTTTCTTCATCTGTTTCTTCCTACGTAGTTGGTGGTGCGGGGAGGAATTTTTTCCAGCTTGCTTCCAGTCTAGTTTTGAATTGAGGTGTCATGATGTTACAAATCGTTTTATAAGCTGGTTCTTGTGTGTTCAGTAGTTTTACTGACATGCCTCTACACTGCTGAATGGCCATTGATTCTAAGGCACGGAGGTGTGCCCTCTTGCTGGAATCCGACTTGAGTAAGATTTTAGTCTGCTCCCAGTCAATCTGGTGTTTAGATTTCTTGTAATGCATGGCCACTGCATTACTTTTGTCTTCTTCAAGGGTGGCTTTCCAGTGCTCCTTAACTCTAACACAAATCCGACGTTTTGTCTCTCCAATGTACCCACTTGGGCACCCCCTATATGGGATCCAATAGACTACCCTGGTGGTATCGGGTAGTTTTCCAACATCGAAGTCTGCGTCTTCTTCCACCCCTCCTCTCGTGCTTTCCTGTTTTGGTTGCCGATCTTCATCTTCATTCGTCTCTCGGGCTCTTACCGTCCTCAACCTGGTTTGGTACTGGTGTTGGTGGTGCAGTCTCGCATCTTCCGCCTCTTCCTGCTCTCCAGTGTTATTGGCCCCAAGTTCGCCAGTGGTGGAGTTTAGCTTTTCCTTTTCTTCTTGCTTCAACATCTTACTCCCAAGCAGTTTTCTGACACTTTGGGAATTGCGGAAAAAACAGGTTATCCCTACTTTGGCCATGGCTTTTTTTAACCCTTTCTCCTCCCTTCGGAAAATAAGTAACAACCTCAACCGGACTCTCATTGGGTGGGTCTTTCGGCTTCATTTGGTGCAAGGGGTCTTTCCAAGTCTTGGCTTTCTGAATAGCTTCATTCACGGCTCTAGCAGGGTACCCAAGGGCTAAATACTTTTCCTTCGCTCTTTCAAACCACCCACTACCTTCTGTCACTTTCATCAGTCGGCTCCGGATCCTCCTCAATTCTCCATTCATGATCGCCACCAACTGGGATTTGGGGTGCCCCGATGAAAACTCAATTCCCCGGTCCGTTTGAGTTGGTTTTACGTACGGTTCCCAGCATAGCTTGCCCTTCTTCCCTCTGCTTACCACAGTGTCAAGGAAGGGGAGCCTGCCACTCTCTTCTTTCTCCAATGTAAAGCCAAGATCATCAGTCCAAGAGTTGAGTGTCTTCTCAACTTCTTCTAAATCCTCCTCCTTCCCGGCAGTGAAGGTGTCGTCCACAAATATCGCCCAGATCTTGATGGATGGATGTTTGCGAATGACTTCTTCGTCGAGGCCTTGAAGGACAATCTCCGCTATCCTAGGTGATGAGGAATACCCCATTGGGGTGCCGGAAACTTGCCAGTAGGTGACCCCTTGGAACTGGACATAGATGTTTGCAAGCAATGCTTTTAGTAGTCGCTGGTCAAGCAGGACTTCCTACTCCTTGATCTTTGTCGCCGAGCTGCCACATCAAAATTTGCATGATGAGGCGGTGTGAGAGGCTCGGGAACAAGGCCGTAATGTCGAAAGATCTAAGGACATCCTCCTCTTCCAACTTCACCCCTTCCAGCCTCCTGAGAAAATCAGTATGTCCCGCAGCCCATGTTGACCCCAGACATACTTCTGCAACCTCTGCGCAAGGAACCTGTCGATAGGTTGGGCTGGGCCCCCCCACAGTTGATGTAATCACACAAATCGGATTCCCTGGCTTGTGTATTTTCACTTGGCCAAACACACTAGGTAATTTTGCTTCAGCACATGGACGGAGGTGCTTCGCAACATCCTCAGTGAGCAGTTTTTCTTTAACCAGCTTCTTTAGGTGTCCTTCGAAGCATGAATGGAGCGTGTGTCCAAGGTCAAATTCTAACTGGTGGTACATTTTGCGGTCTTGTAGCCCTTCTTCCAGCCCTTTGGATGTACTCATCACGGTCTAAAACTACAGTTAGGTTAGATTTATCCGCCCGCGTGACAAAAATGGACTTGTCTTTTTTAAGCCTATTGAGTGCCTGCATTTGTTGCTTCAAAACGTTACTCTTCCCTACGCTTATCCAATCCCATCACACTTTTTTGCAGGTCACACACAACGTTGTGGTCCATGTGGTACCTCCCAATCAAAACTTGCACATCGGCTACAAAATTCGCCATCTGATCTGGTTTTGGGTCTTGCCAATCAGGAATAAATTTCTGATCACGTTGTAGAACTTTGATCTCTTCAGGATCCAGGTTTCTTTTTGACAAGTTATCAACGAAGGGATGTTCGCAAGTTTCGAGGGGAAAACCTTTGAAGATCTTTGATTTTTGGTTTTGCGTAATCAAACTGTGAGTATAAGTCATGAACTTGAAGTAGAAATGCTGAGTCGACCGATTCTTCGGTATTCAAAACTATAAAGGAATACACACTTGGATAAATAAACAAAAAACTCAGATAATTCAATTTTTGCTTTTTGATGTTGGTTTGTAGTACGCTTAAGCCTTAGCACTTTCTTCGATTAGTTTGGTCGAGAAATGGAGATTTTACCCGAGAACTTGTTCTCGTAAGGAGAATCGAAGTTCTCCGAGTGGAATCTGACAAAACTGTGTTACTTATGGGATGTCCCCTTTGCATTCGGCACCATTATTCCCCACATTTGCATAAAATTTTTCCTTCATTTATGCAATTTTTGCGTCACTTCTGGTCACGTCGCTCTCACTTCCTCTAACCTCCTGACAATTCACTGTCTTTTTGCGGCTGGCCCATTTCTCATTCGCAGAATCCTTTTCACTGTGTTACTTATGGGATGCACAGATTAATAAATGTGGCGCAGAGCCAGCCCATTCTTCAAATTTACAACAGCCCCTGGAGCCGCATGCGCTGCTGCCCTGGCTGGCCCAGCCTGATCCAACTCACGGCTGCAAGAGGTATTCCTAAATACAGAGGGGAAGGCACTGAGTACGCGAGGGCAAAGCCCTACACACAACCAACGTACAAACGCCCTTGCTGACCCCCATCGAAAGGTGAGGCCGAACATGATGCAAGGGCCCACCTGGACGTGTCCCGGTCGCTCACCACGGAACTACATGTCCGGCGTATGTGGGCCACCACATACCATATTGTATCCGGGGGGTGCTCATCATATGTGAAGATGAAAGTCCCGCCCCAGCATCCCCTGCGAGCCGTTGTGTGCCCCTGCACCAAAACGACGGCCTGCGTCACCCTACGCCCCGCGGCGATGACCAGCAGCCTATCTACTTTGTACGACAATAATCACAACTCAAGACGCTTTGGCGGGCGCAATGTATCGCAAATAACATGACCTGTCAACTATATTCCCCCCGAAGTGCCCCATATCTAGAAATCGGGGGGCGGTCGGTGGCACCTGCCCCTAACCAACGGCTTGTCCGGAAGGAGGTGGGGGGAGGGGGGGCATATTCCATCCCCACTGAAACTTTTGACAGTGCGGCCACTAGCCTAGTACAGGTATCTTATACCACAAGCCCCTATAAACCACTCTGCTGCCCTAAAAAAAATTAAAAATGTTAACACAAACCATCACCGGCGCAGACCTTGGGATCGTCCCGTGCTGCACTATTGCACTCAACGTGGCCACTTACCATTAGAAAGCCTACGAGTCGACGCCGCAATTCGCCTTCACAATGTCAGTCACCACCGCTGACCATGCGCATACCACTTCAGGCCTAAAAGCCCCCACTTTTCATCGCACACCGGCACCTTCCCCGGGAGGCTGCCTCCCTAAGTGTGGAATAAGCACACCGGAAAAGAAAACACACTTCCTGCCCTACACGGGCCCTAGTACCACTCGGAGGCCCTGGCGCACGTCTGCTTTTAACCATTCTGACAATGTCACTCCGAACCTGTCCATCAACGTCTGGCCCCTGGCGACGAGCTCCGGCCGTAATTCGTCGGCGACTGCTAATTTGTAGCCTGTAGCGGCGTATGCCATTCAATGTTAGCAGTGCTTTCAGTGTACACCAGCAACGTTTTTCGTTGCCTCCACCCGCAATCACGTGAGTTGGGGTTGCCAAGAGTCACCAAACGCAACGTTGGATTCATCATGCAAACTCATAGGGCCTTCAGCCAAGGCAGCAATGTCAATCAACAGCATGCGTGCGCATCCTTGCCCAAAGTGTTAGCGGCGAACTCTATCCTCGACGTCAAGTTTTCTGCTGCGTCGTAACACTGGCGTGCTCGGAGGGACGAATCATTCTCATTATCAGTATTTTAGCATTAGTTAACTTTCCTCTATGACAAATGTTTGCTCATATGCTTTGCTCACCAATCTAGCCCCACAGCATCTACGTCCCTATCGGGCAGTTACGCTTAACAGCACCAGGCAACATCGCACCTGCCCGTCTCGCATAAATGGCACACTTCCCGGCGCGGTGCGCCCCTCGGCGGCGTCTTGCCGAACCGCATTAATGCAATTCACGTTTACTAAATCACCGGGTTCTTCCCAACGGCTCGAACTTGCCCACCGATCATTATTCTCGGTCTCATAGCCATATTCAGTTTCAATTTCATTTTCATATTCATTGCCATTTTCTTTCAAATTCCTCTTTCGCTTGCAATCTCATTTTCAAACGTCACATGCCTTGTAAGCCATTAATTTTTATTTTCATTGTCATAATGATGAGAGCTTCGATCTCTCCCTCAGTCTGTGGGGTGGATCGGAATTTTTCTGGTCCTTTCCTTTCTGACCACTCATTATTCTCGCTATATCTAAACTAGTGTTGGGCGGTATACCGGTTCTCACGGTGTACCGCGGTACCAAAAATGCAACGGTACCAAATACCGTACATTGTTAAAATACCGGTATTGTTTACTATGAAAAAAGATGCTAAATTTATAACAATAGTTCAGTCAGTCCTTGTGTCGTAGGGCTCAAAGCAGTGTAATAATCAGTTAAAGATCAACAATGGTAATATTGGAATTCCAAACCTTGCACAAAAGTGGAGCCAAATTTGTGTAATTTTGATGCTACAACCAGTTTAAGAACTACAGAAAAATAAAACTGAGTTCAAAGTACAGTAGCCTATTTGGTGATTATGTTTTATGTGTATTTTTTTTGGAGGGGCTATGTAAATGAAATTGATGATTCATTTCCAACCTTAATTAGTTTGATTAGGCTACTTAAAAAAAAAATACCGTTGGTACCGGAGGTACCGAAGGAAGTACCGTCAAATTTTAGGAACCGTTAAATACCGAGTACCGCGGTACCTAGGCTGGTACCGGCACCGTCACAAAAATTCCGGGTACCGCCCAACACTAATCTAAACCAATTATTCAGTTTCATTTACATTGTCATAATGATAAAGAGCTTCGATCTCTCCCCCAGCCTGTGGGGTGGATCGGAATTTTTTTGGTCCTTTCCTTTCTGACCACTCAATATTCTCGCTATATCTAAACCAATTATTCAGTTTCATTTACATTGTCATAATGATAAAGAGCTTCGATCTCTCCCCCAGCCTGTGAGGTGGATCGGAATTTTTCTGGTCCTCTCCTTTCTGACCACTTATTATTCTAGTTATATCTACACAAATTATTCATAGGCCAGTTCGCCTGCATTACGCATCGTAATGCTACCTGCCTTTCCAACAATGAATCGAGACAACGCCGATATAGAGCCCGCCAAACCTGTGGCCTAACTCTGCTGCTCTCGGTCGCATTAGGCCTAACAGCACCGCCATTTTCTCTGGCCTTCCCAACGGCACCAATCACCGCTGCCTCGTTTACGGATTTCGGCCTCCCAGCGTTGCCATCGGCCTCAATAATTTTTTCCACAGTCCTGGCCTGCTTCCGTCCATCGTCCCCGGGCCCTGCTACACTCGGTTCCCCATCTCGTAAAAATTTTTCGCAGAAACGCCCACGCACAACCATACAGAAGAGACAGTGAATTGTCAGGAGGATAGAGGAAGTGAGAGCAACACGACCGGAAGTGACGCAAAAATTGCATAAATTAAGGAAAAATTTGATGCAAATGAGGGGGAATAATGGTGCCAAATGCAAAAGGAGACATCCCATAAGTAACACAGTGAGGAGGATTCTGCGAATGAGAACGATTCATCACAGAGTTTATGATTCTGTCTTGTTTTTTAAAATTAGATTGTTTTATTGCATTTATTCATTTGTTGGTAATTGTAAAAAAAAAAATACTTCTAATTATTAGTAATGCATTTTCTGCTCTCTAAATACAACCCATTCCTGCAAGTTCTATTCGCGACTTCAGGACACAATTAAAATAACTTGTTACTGTCCAGTCGAAGCTCTTAAAATGCACCGACTGTGCTAACGAAGGGAATGGAAATTATTTCTTTATACAATGCTTACAAAATTTAACTACTAATGACAGTCTGTACGCACGGTTGAAATGCGCATGCAAATTCATTTTGAGAAATGAGACATGCAGAATTTTTTATTTTACCATCACACTTCGTTATTTTTTTTTAGGGCTAGGTGGCCTGATGGTTAGCACGACTATCATATGATTGGTTTCCTGGTTTCGTTCCTGACCTCGGGCAACGCTGGCATTTCAGAAAGTGATGATTTTGGCACAGTCATGCCTCGTGTTCACGTCATTTGTGGCATTAAAAGTTCGAAGCAATTTTCGAATTGAATTGCCTACTCTTGAGACAACGGCGGCTGCTATGCCAATTGCAGATTCTGGAAAGCGAAACAGAACTGGAGTCGTACACAAACACTCCTTGATTCAAATTCCAGGAAGGACGTACATTTGAGGGGCCTTGAATCACTGGCAATCCAGCACGAAATATCCCGTGGTTCAGTGCTTATGAACCTACAAGGCCCCTCAAATCCTTCAATACAGCATCTCATCAGCAGGGAACTGAGCGATCACCTTGCGAAAAAATGGCATTGAGCCATTAATGTTAATGCGGAGGGCTACGAGTCGCGACGCGGCCGTCGTCTGCTTTCCACAACAGTAGATGCACGTCGGACATTGTAAATAATGTAAGTTTTGTAAATTTATTACTTGTGGTGGCCTGAAGAACACAGACGGACTAAATTTTCCATCCTTAGTCAGCAGCCTGTCGAAAATTCGCACATTCAGGATTTTGAAGTTTTTGAATTTGAGCGTGAAATTGTCTTCGTGAAACAGAATTAGCAGCACCACCACACCAACTTATGTCAGACCCACTTTTATTTATTTGGACTTATGGTGGGATGTATGTAACTTGTTCCTTAGTTTAGTTTGTCACTGCAGAGGTCACAGCAGGGAGAAAAAACACCTTCGCGGAAATAAGAAATTTCTTACTAGAAAGTTGCTAAAAATTAGGTTTGAACATTGATTCATTTTTAATTCAACAATTTCTCACTTACTGAGACTATTTCTCTAATCTGCCGTGACTGTATTTGAAATAAAAATGAAGACAAAGTAATAAACCACACTTTCACTAAAATTTGGATGAGGCAAAGTTTGCCAAATTTAACTTTAAATAGCAAAGAAACAAAACGAAAATAAGCTGCAGGCCCTATTTTATTTTTTTAACAGCTGGTAACAAACTAGAACAAGAATACGACAGTGTTATAGGCAAAAGTCTAAAGCAAGAGTTATCTCCAAAACCAGCATATGAAAATTCCAACTTTTCCCCCTTTTTTCCGACTTGTAGTTTACAAATTTGAAAATGTGTAGAAGTTTGGAAAATGTTTACAAGTCAAAAATGGGAAAAAAGTAGGAAAATAAGGGATGTTTCTAAAAAAGTGGAAAATCAGGAAAACGTTTGTACAGTGTATTTTAATATACAAACCTGCGGTTCTCCACTGATGTCCACATGATGTGCTCCATTTTCAACACATGCCTTAACGACCACTTCACCGTAAAATCGATACTGCAAATAAAATTATGAGTTGAAATTATACTGTGTAGCATTGCATGTACAGGGCATAAGGTGGAGGAAAAAAATTAACTATTATACCCTTTACAAATATATCCTCACTCAACCAACAAACTTGTCAATGAACTTGCAATTGCAAAGATACCATTGGCATTCCCTGCTTGACATCTGAACGGTTAAATTTTTAACATAACACTGCATCAACCCTCTCCAACGTCGGTCACCACCAGCCATTTGGCGAATGGAAATCAGACGGGAGACTTGGAATTTAGCCTTACTCGCCAAAAAGGCGACTAGCAATACAGAATGCCACTCAAAGAGTGATATCTTGTGAACTATACAAGTCAGAGACAAACGGTTTCCAGTGTTATGGCCGGATTTAAGGACTACGTACCTGTTTTTTCTGCATTAATACTGTGGTTAAAGAAAATATTACAATTTCGTAAATACATAAATTAGAAACATTGTGCAAGATGTTATTTGGTATGTGACTAGTAGAAATTGTGAAATGGCAAGTTTTTAAGGTCTAATGGCCAAGTGGCGACTGCTACTGGATTGACATCGAGAGGGTTGCACTGCATTCATGGCATTACTACACAGTCTAGTGTCGGGCAAATGCATTTCTCTCCCATTTCGATTTTAAGGGCTCCTTCAGACGAGAGCAACAATTTATTGGGTAAAAAATTTTGACTCGGCACTTCCATGACTTCTTGATTGAATTTGACTACTTTCGCCCTGGTGTTATATTCGCCCACTGTGCATTGCTTTGCATGAACAAGAGTCTCTCGTAACGAAGTGGTGTATTCCTCGAAGACCTAATTAGACCCATCTGCAGTTGTTGATGCCGAAGCCATATTGGTGTAATTGAGAAGGTGGATTCGGTCTCGTTAACACTTGTTGCTCACTGTTCTATGGATGCAGTAATGAAAGGTTCGAATTGGACAGAGAGTGTTCCTTCAGGTTTGTCGCCAAAAATGATTGGCTTTGAGGCTTCAGAGGGTATCATGGACTAGGTCTCAGATGTACTGATGGGAAGAAGCAATGGACAGGATCGTACGAGAGGGCTTGCGTTTTGCTATATCGAAGCTAGCTGCAAGGGAAGTCAAGAATACCATAATCATGTGAGGTGGATGATGTGACAAGATTGGGTCGGCTTAATGGTCCACAGATGGTGTGGATTGAAGGTGGCCCTACTTTGAATGATTACAAAAGAGATGAGATTCGAAGTCTTTCAAAGGTGGTTGTTGCCGGTGGTATGGAAGACTGAGTTTAAGGTAGAGCAATGGCGGGGATTGTCGAGCCTTAAAGTTCATCTTAGAAAAGGTTAGTGAAGAAGACAAAGTTCAGGCAGAGAGGAATGGATTGAATTAATCTTCCTTCGGTTACGCCGATGAACCATCGTTTCCAATGTGTGGCGTAGAAAAGGTCAGAAAAGATGAGAGTTGTGGTAGAGATGGACGGACTGGATCAGTATGTTGTGGGTTACCACCAATGACTTGAGGGTCGGACTATGTCAGCAATGCGGGAGGCCTATTCCGTAGAAACGCCTGCCGCCATGAGTAGTCAGATGATAGTAGCCACCCATGAGGTTGAAGTGAAAGGAGACGGGGAAGAAATATTGTTGCTCAATATTGGAAGAGAAGGTTGGGGATGTTGGAGGAATGACGAGGCAGGTCGACTGGAAGTTCTAGAAGGAGAGGTAACCGATTGGCGCTGGCCAATTCAGTGCTATCAGAAACAAGAGGCCGGGGGATTGAGCTACTTTCCGTAGTGCAAGGGAAAGATGTCTGAAGGGCGGAAAAAGGTAGGCAAACAGTTTATCCCATGGAAACGTTAGTGCATCTCCCCGCCCAGGCTGGATCGTCCGGAACTGGACAGACAAAGTGGCAAGGTCTGACTTTGTACCTCATGGCAAAAAGGTCAGGCACGGATTTCCCCCAGAAGCAGAACAGAAATTCGCAGATTGACGCCTTGAGGGTATATTTGCCTGATGGGACGAGTTCCGGGATAAGAGATCGGCAACACCAATGCGGTTCCCGGGTATGTTTAACGGTAGAAGCATTGCTAAGAATCCAAAACACCGGCAACCAGTAGTCATAGTGGTATTTATACGGCATCATAAAGATCACAACAAAAACACTTTACCACCTTCGAAGAACACAAAATAGTCCTACACTTGAACTTTCGGTGATACTCCTTTCACCTTCATCAGAAAGTGTGAGAGAAAGAACATTTTGCCGGCCCCCAGTCAGGCCGGCTAAAAATGGTTTCTTTGTGCCTAAAACATACTTAACCTGATAATTTAGCATTACATTCCTCGAACGTGATGTTCCCCTGGAGGTTTCTTCTGCTGTGCAGCCGCCTGCTTGCATACCCCTGCTGCGCATGCGCGCGGCAGTCCTCCCTTATAAAAGCGACAGCACGCCTGCTATCGGCATTCATTTTACTCACAATATGTCAGGCGGTGACGCGTGAGGGGAGGCAGGGCGGGAGTAGGTTAAATATGTTTTAGGCACAAAGAAACCATTTTTTTTAGCCAGTCTGGCTGGGGGCCGGCAAAATGTTCTTTCTTTGTTGCCAAAACATCTTAACCTGATAATTTAGCATTATCAGCAGACCTCGTCAAATTTGGTGGCGGACACCGCCTTGACGGGCGCCCTGGGATGCAAGCAGGCTGTCCCCCAAAAAGTTGTTGAAAACTTCGCACTTTGTTCAGAACAGGTGATGAACCTCGAAGTTTGGTCACTTGCCCTCTTCATTGGTTGGCTTGCTTCCACCGTGAATGTTTAGCTTCCATTGTGGTTGGCTTGCTTCTGCTTCGTTCTGAGTGCTTAAGGGGGATTGACTACTGTACAGGTTGCAACAATAGGTCGTAGCCGGTGTAGTTCGTTTACATTCACGACCTTTGCAACAGGTTGCGTGAGGTGTAGGTCGATGGATTCCCTGAAGATGTTGGTGTGAGGATTTCTTCGGTCGGAAGGCTTTGTCGGCTGTTAATGATGTGGAGATTGCCCTGAATGTTATAAGTTGCCATGGGTCAATAAACTCTTGTGTGGTTCCATACGTTAGAATGCGAGTTAGTGAGGAGAAGAAGTTGGTTTCTTCCTTCTCAAAAATTTTTTTTTTTTTTTTTTTTAAAGTTGGACAATGGAAGGACCCGGGTGGTTGATGTAAGACTAGTAGTCAGTCATTTCAACTCAATCGAGCGGAGTAAGCAGAGTTGCGGTGGTCTTCGAAAGGTTCGAAGAAAACCCTGTGATGGTTTGAGTCGGGGCGTTGGGTTTTCCTCGGAGCCAAATGGCTGAAGGGATTGGATGAGTGAAGGGCACCGTCGGCCGAAGGACTGGTCCTGGTTTGTGTCAGGCCATGATTGCATCTTTTTGGAGGAGCTTCGAGACTTCGAACGAAAGACCCTGCGTGGATGGAGGAGAGAGCTTTCACGGGGGAAAAGATGTTAGCGGCAGTTGAAGCAAAAGTGTCAGCCGAAAGCCGTGTTTTATGAAGGGTAGAATTTCCGTGTTGGGTTTCTGCCAAGCTGGGGAGAAGAGGCGAAGTCTTGCGCCGACTGGAAGGCAGGAGAGGCGGGAGGCGTCGTTGTTTCAATGAAAGGAGCTTGTGCCCCCTGGTCACGAGTGGTGGCTGCGGCGGTCAGGAGTTGCGGCTCGGTCCTGCTGGTTGCCTTGGCCGGAGTGGGAACAAGGGGGATCGGGCCGAAAGGGCTGATGGTTTCTCGGCTGAAAGTAGGAGTAAACTTTCGGACGGATTGGCAATGCTGAGGGGAGCGGGCAGGGGCCGGGCCACGGCATCCGAGGGACTAGTGCAGGACCACATCGTGGCAGGGCAGCAGCCGAAAGATCAAAAAACCCGATGAAAGAGGACCACAGTTGGGACCGGGCTGGAATAGACGGCGATTCGGCAAGCACGAAGGAAAGCCGCGCAGATCATGTATGTTAGTGGCACAATACAGTGTAGTCGGTGGTGACCTGGCATGGGCAGGCCGTCAGGTAGCGGGCGGACGAAAGACAGGAGATGGAAAGGGGACAAACCGTCTGTGGGACCAATCCGACTGGGTGGCGGATGACGAAAGACGAGAGGACAGGTGGAGAGAGGAGCTCCCAGATGAGCGGGCTTTCATCTAGTTCAAGACGGCATCATAACCGGAAGGCGGACGAAAGACGTGGAGCGGGGAAAGTGGCTTTCAGCTTAACGGGCTTCCATCTTGGATCGGGACGGCAACTCAACCATAAGGCGGACAGGGGACGTGGAGCGGGAAAGGATGTCCCAGCTTGACGGGCTTTCTCCCTGGGACAGGACGGCACCACAACAGTGAGGCGGACGAGAGTTGTGGAGGCAGGGAAACGGCAACGACGTCATCAAGACCTGACGGGGCGGCGTCGGGATGGACTGGTGGTCGGAGGTGGACCCGAAGCTTGGCAGGCACCGGTGACAACACATGACGACGTCCCAGAAGAGGTCGGAAGACAAATAGTTGAGGGAGATGTCGGATGTGGGTCTCTCCCCAGGGGCCACGGCAGCAGATTGACGGACGAAAGACTGTTGAGGCTTGGCCGGCATCGGAATCCCACGCAGACGCACTGGCGGCGGTAGGCCAGAAAGTGAGCCGGGGAGGCCAAGCAGGGAGCAGAACCAGCACAGGGCGAATCAACGGGCGGCGGGCAAGATGTGGAGGCCGGTAGGGATCGGGATCCCAAGGCGTCGTCCTAGAGGAGAGGCCGCACGGAAGACAGGTTGGTCGGACGAAAGAAGTTTAGGCCTAGAAGTTGCAGACGTTCAGGTTGATGTCGGGCGGGCCCCTACTTGGTAGACGGGCGAAGACGGCGACGCAGCGGCGTAGTGGCTGGACGGGCCGAAGGACAGACCAGGTGTCGGCATCAGATAAACCAATCCACGGTATCATGGCAGTAGTGGGGCCGAAAGATGATCGGCGAGGACGGGCCAGAAAGCAGAAGTCGGGTGGCCTGCAAGAATCCGCGGGCGAAAGTCCGAAGAAGCACGTCCGAAAGACAGCCAACAGAACGAGCCGCAATGGCGGCTTGAGACAAGGAGATGGCGAGGCCATGGTTCCAACCGAAAGGCAGGGGTGAAGCACCAGCCTGGTCTAACGGAAGGTGGAGCGGTCCCGGGAACAACGGGAAGGGGCCCACGATGTTTTTCGGACGAAGGAGAAGAACCGGCAGAGATAAGCGGCCGCGCGGCCGGCAGCCTAAGACCAAGAGATGGCAGGCTCACGTAGTCGTCATTCGTTAAGTGCGTAGAGTGAGGAACGCAGATTTGGCATATCTACGTCAAGGTTCAAAACGGCAAACTCCCGGGCAAGGCGGGTGAAAGACGAGTTGCTTGAGGAGGGAGGGATGCAGGCCTGGCCGACTTTCAGCATGGTGCAGAGCGGCACTATCTGGGTAAGGCGTACATGGGGCAAGAAGTTCAGACTCGGTTGGCCTTCCTTATGAAATCGGCAGACCAAATCAGAGACGGACGAAGAGACGGGAGCTTGCGAGATCTTCAGCATAATACGTGACAGTTACGGCATCAGTGAGGTGGACGAAAGACGACGAGGGAGCCAGAGGCAGGGGCCGTCGATGGACGATCCAGTTCACAACTGCTGCAATGTCGTGGCGGGAGAGGCGAGAGGCCAGAGCAACAACCCACACTCGACGGCGACGTCCCGGCTATGGGCAGACCGGAGATGTGCCGAAGAGTTTAGCGTGCGGTGCGGGATCCATGGCGACGTGATCCAGACGGCAGCGTCTGAGCCGGGAGGACTCGGGCGTGTCGAAGAGGGGAATGGCTGAAAGACAGGAACAGCAGAGGGAATGCAGATGGCTTCCAACTTGACTCTTCCCTCAAAGCGTGGGTTTAAAGCCACGAATGAGACGAGCAGCAGTGTGGGACAGCAACTGTTGTCTTGATTTCCGCTCAAGACATGGGGTTAGCCACGGTCGAGACAAGCAGCAAGAGGTGCAAACGGAGTCCGTTTTGGTTCACTCAAACGTGAGTTCTGACCACGAAAGAGAAGAGCAGATGGCTTCCAACTTGACTCTTCACTCAAAGCGTGAGTTTTAAGCCACGAATGAGCCGAGCAGCAGTGTAGGACAGCAAGTGGTAGACAGCAACAGGTGGCTTGATTTTCACTCGAGACGTGGGGTCAGCCACAGTCAAGACAAGCAGCAAGAAGTGCAAACGGCGTCCGTCTTGGTTCACCCAAACGTGGGTTCTAGCCACGAGTGAGACAAGCAGCAGTAGACAGCAACAGGTAACTTGATTTTCACTCGAGACGTGGGGTTAGCCACGGTCGAGACAAGCAGCAAGAGGTGTAGACGGCTTCCGTCTTGGTTCTTCACTCAAAACGTGGGATTCAGCCACGAGTGAGACGAGCAGCAATGGACAGCAACTGTTGGCTTGATTTTCGCTCGATACGTGGGGTTAGCCACGGTCGACACAAGCGGCAGGCGTGATGAAGGCATCCAGCTTGGTTCTTCACTCAAATCTGGAATTTAGCCACGAGTGAGACGAGTAGCAGTGGGCAGCAACTGCTGACTTGACCTTCACTCGAAACATGGGGTGCCACGGTCGAGACAAGCGGCAGGAATGTAGATGGCTTCAACTTGGGTCGTCACTCGTAATGGACAAGTTGGTGTATTCAAAGCACGGTAGCAAGTTTGATCATTGTTGAAAACAAACGAAACCGAAACGAGAGTCAGGCAAGTCGCCTGCAATGCAGCACATCCGGGAATCTGTTACGGGAAGCGGCCGAAAGAGCTGGAGCTCCGTTGAATCGTGGTGGTGGGAAGGGTGGAGGCAGGTAGAGGGAGTGTTTTCCATCCAAAAGCCAAAGCAGAAGGATGCCGTAGTTGCGGGTGCAGCTGGCCGGAACGGCGATGAGCGACCGAGCAGGGCGACTTCGGCAGCTTGCGTACGAACTTCGGCAGATGCCGGTGATGGTAGGCCGTTCGGCAACTCGGGCGTGTTTCCGTCCGAAAGCCAAGGGATGTCGTGGATGCGGGTGCAGCCAGCCGGAACGGTGATGAGCGTCGGAGAAGGTTGACATTGACCGCTTGCGTACGGACTTCGGCAGTTGACGGTGAGGTAAGCAGTACGGGCGAAGAGAGTCTTGAACCGGACGAAAGATGGGGAACAGGGTGACGTAGGGTCGTTAGACGACATGTACGCTGGAGGAAAATTAATGTCGATAGCGGGCGCGCTGTCGCTTTTATAAGGGAGGATTGCCGCGCGCGTGCGCAGCAGGGGTATGTAAGCAGGCGACTGCACACAGAAGAAACCTCCAGGGGAACATCACATTCGAGGAATGTTAATGCTAAAATGAAGAGATTCTCCCAGAGAACTTGTTCTCGCCAGGAGAATCTAAGTTCTCTGAGTCGAATCCGACGAAACTGTGTTACAAGATTGGGATCCTTCCCTATGCCTACGGCGCGCCTACTACCTACTACTACTACTCATTAATGCCTACTACCTCATTAATGCAGTCATTTATGCAAAATATTGCGTCACTTCCGCCTCTATCCCACTTCCCCCTACCCTGCTCGCGTCCGCTCACTCTTTTCTTGCTACGAACGCACAATTCCATGCAGGGAGGCGGGCGGGCAGTGTTTGTAACACAGCTTCGTCGGATTCGACTCAGAGAACTTAGATTCTCCTGGCGAGAACAAGTTCTCTGGGAGAATCTTCATTTCTCCATCGCAGAATCCTCCTCACTGTGTTACAAGATTGGGATAGATTAGTAAGCTGTGCACACCCCGGAATCGCTCCGAAGATGGCTGTGGTGACCTTGGCCCCACTCAGTAATCAGCCTGTACATACCCCCAGACTACCCAGGGAACCCCCTCATCCGCCACCTCGGCGTCTAAGTACGGGTCCCAGAGGAGGGCCCCTGCGCTCCGCAAGGGATACGGTCCCTCCCTGGCGCAGGCCAACAGCCGGACAAACCAGGCCGCACACTGCCAGGACGGCGTCACCAGTACTGCCCATTCAACTCAATCCACGACGAGCTTGTCGACGCAAGGTCCAATTAAAGGACACGGGGGGAAAAGGTACGGGAAGAACGAGCCCCAGTTCCCACTGAACGCATCCACAAACTCGGCCCGTGGGCAGCGTCCCCACGACCTAAATCGCTGCAATTGGGCCGTCGCCTCTGCTGCGAACACGTCCACGTCTGGCGTCCCAAACCACCTACGAATCCTCTGGAACGCCGCAGTACCCAATCGGAAGTCAAATCTGTCCCAGAAATTTCGAGACAAACCATCCGCTGTCATATCCAACTTCCCCGGCACAAATGCCGCCTGTACCACACACTCCAGCTGACTTCTATGCTGCTCTAGGCAACGGACCATGGCATTAAGCATCTAGGACTTCGTCCCCCTTGATGAATCGCGTATGACACGGCTACCACATTATCCGAAAGGATTCGCACGACCCGTCCCCTGACCAGGTCTCCAAAAACGTCTAGCGACTTTAGCATAGCCAATAATTCTCTCGCATTTTATGCAAGACCTGCGACAGCACCAGCACACTCTTTCCACAAATTACAAAAATGCCCAACTTCCGCAAGGTTTCCAACACGTTACGCACATCACGCCGCACACCTGCTGCGGACGGGTCTACCACTGCAAAATCATCCAGGTAAACGAAAATTAACACACCTGCCCGGAGCAAGAAGCGCCTCACCACTGACATAAGCTTCATAAAAGAACCCCGGGCCGAAACCAACCCAAATGGCAGCACACAAAAACGGTAAAGACAACCTTGCAAGGAAAACATTAACAATTGTCGTGCACCGTCCTTTATTGCCCCTGCATAGAACGCCTGACAAATCGATGGTAGCCATCCACTACCCTGGCTGTAAATGCTCTACTACCCTCGGTAGTGTATCCAAGTAGCAAGCACTTCCGTACCACTACAAACTCATTCAAGCCTTTCAGGTTCAAATTTATCCTGATCGATCAGACTGGCTTTGCCCCTGAAAAAAGTTGGTGACACACATCCTACACTCCCGCTTTTCACTCTCTCAAGTATACCTTGAGCTAACACCTCGCTCAATTTCGAAGCAATCTCATTCACATCGTCAAATAATGGCAGTCTCGCCGAAACCGCTCTCAGCGGTGGCGTTCCCAACTCTAGACCAGCACCGTCTACAATATCCAACACCGCCGGCGACGCCCCAATGGCCACCCACTCTGCCCTATGGCCTCTCAAACTTCCAGCACGCCATGTGCTCATTATTACCAAGCTCCGTTCCAGCTTATGTTTTCCAACGATCCAATCCAACAAAATTACCTATTCACACTCGGTAGAGCCGATGTCTTACACGCCGTAGCGTTCCGCATCGCTCAAAAAAAAATTTTAAAACTGAGCCATTCGTACTTTTTTATCACCCCCAACAACTACTTTTCCAACCATTTTTTCCACCGTTCGCCACTCGCGGCTCCTGTCGGTTCGGTCAGTTACCGACTCCGACAATGGGTTTCACATATGAACTCCCAAACACACTTCGCCAAATTCCGCCACACAAACCAAAAATAAATACTACGAACCTGACAATCCGTATTAAACCACTGCCGCAACGTTCTCAAGAAGCAATTATATCCACGTGCAGACGCACCTGGCCGGCCGAACAGGCCGCCACGTTTTTCGTTCTCGCAAAATCTGCCGTCGCCATGCCGGCCGCTAGAGGTGGGCGCGGGTCAGGTAAACCGCGGTTCGATGCGGTTCGGATCGGTTCCGGGTCGGGTCGGTTCCAAAAAAAATAATTACTGCGGTTTGCGGGCAACTGCGGGTCTGAAAAATAAAATTACGTGCGGTTTCGGGTAAACCGCGGGTGAACCGCAGCTAAAATAAATAACCGCTGACAGGAGCCTATAGAAAACTAGGAGCGTGTGTGGCTGGTCTATGTTAGAAGCGCTGATTTTAGTACGAAATTCTAACGCCAGAAGGATGAACAATACTGCGCCTGCGCCAAGTTGTCTAAAATCGAAACTGAACTTAGCACGCGAGGCAGACGTGTGCTACGAAAGCAACGCTCTATTTTATTGTTGGCTAGAGCAACTTACGAACAACTGATTATGTGTTTGTTTAGTTTTTTTATTATTACTTTGATATTATTTCCATGTTAAACACTTACTGTTTAAAAACAAAGGACCGAAAATTAACATTGAGAACGTGACGCACACCTCTAATCATCTCGTGCAGGTGGCGACCTCTGGTAACAAATTTGTACACCACTGTAGCCGCTCCTGACTTAACACTGTAGTGGAAGTTACCGACACACGCTCCTAGTTGATTTCTATAGGCTCCTGCCGCTGATAACCACGTGTCATAGAAAATGTGAAACAATCGTTGCTATTGGGGTTTTTTTTCCATGCTTCCCTTCATCATGACGGCAAGGCCAATTGAGGTAGAAAATGCAAGACCCGAAACCGAAACTTCAGTGCGCCGTCAATAGCAAATTAAACCGTACAAACAGCAAACGCACGATTGAAGAGGAGGAAGGGACGCACGCTGGCATGACGTTTTAAAACTTATTTTTAACTATCTAAAAAAAAATCTTTGAAGAAAAAAAAATAATAATCAACTCAAGAACAAGAACGGCGCTTGTTGATTTATAACAATGGCTTCGTGTGGCTTTCTTTTGTTTCCAACATTTTTTTTTTTCATAATCAATGTCTTTGTTAGATTTGTATTTAGCGCTTAACCGCGGGTAAACCGCGTTCGGGTCGGGTCGGGTCGGGTTTTATTACAGCACATATTTACGGTTTCGGGTCGGTTCGGTTGTCAGTTCAGACATTGCGGTTCCCTGCGGGTCGGTTCCAGTTTCTGTAAATGCGGGTAATTTCGGTTCCCAAAAATTGGACCCGCGCCCACCTCTACCGGCCGCCATCTTAATACTCTCCAACCAGTATCCATAGAAATACTCACCACAAACCGCGTAGCCTCGTAGCCACGCTGCTTTACTGGGAAAGATGGCGCACTTCAGTTCCACTGCGAAAACGATAGTACGAAACGAATTCCCCTCAGTAATTCAACAATCTTAGCTTAAGAATTTATGACTGCACGCGCCAGCGGCAAGAAAAAGAGTGAGTGGACGCGAGCAGGGTAGGGGGAAGTGGGATAGAGGCGGAAGTGACGCAATATTTTGCATAAATGACTGCATTAGTGAGGTAAAAACGCGTCGTAGGCATAGGGAAGGATCCCAATCTTGTAACACAGTGAGGTTGATTCTGCGATGGAGAATTATCAGGTTAAGATGTTTTGGCAACAAAGAAAATCAATTAAAAGTCACATTACAGCATCAAATTTCTTTCCAATGTTTAAACTCCCGCTAGTCTGACACACTAGCAGGAGTTTAAACACTGGAAAGAAAATCGATGCTGTAATGTGACTTGATTTTCTCGCACAACTTCTGGCGAAAGGAGTATCACCAAAAATAAGTATAAGACCATTTTGTGTTCTTCGAAGGTGGTAAAGTGTTTTTGTTGTGATCTTTAGGAGGCAGAAGCATTGTTTGTCATAATGCGAAACCGGAAAATATCCAAAGTTAGGTTGGGCAGACTGCGAAAGCCTGTTTTTCTGCCGTTCCAGAGGCAGGCAATCGTTGTTGTCTTGTCTATGTGGATTTGGACTACTTTCCCTGTAACCAGGGTTTGAAAGTGCTGAAGAGCGAGGGAAACGGCGCGAAGCTCAAGAATATTTGTGTGGCCGTTTTGGAAGGAGGCCATGTTTCTGAAATATGGGCTCTCCACTCCTGGAGGGAAGCACCCGTTAGGAGATACAGATCCAGTGTTGGTTCATGAAGGGGCATTTCCTGGGAAAGGGTTGGAACACTTGCCCACCAGTGCAGAGTTGCGATGGGGAAGCTTCTTGTGATCCTGCATTGTTGCGCTGTAAGTGGCAAGATTTCCCATCCGTCGATGCGGAAGTGATGGAGTGTGTGAACCATCCATTTCCCGTATGGAAGGAGTGGTACCAGAGACTCTAGCTTGCCTATGATTGAGTTGAGGTCTTGAATCGCAAAAAGCGAGAGTTTTAGAAAGTCCCCGATTGATGTCATGACGTCGGCAATTCACTCAACGGAAGACATAGTTGTTGTAGTTAGATTGAAAACACTCCGAGGAAAACGGTGGTTTGCGAAGGTGTAAAGGATGAGAGGCTACTTGGCTGACATGGTTTCAATATTGAAGTTTAGCCGGAACGATAGTGTGCTGTAGCACATAGACCCTGCAGGGATGTCAATGGGATGACAATGAAGCTGCAGAAGAAGAAACATCTGAACGGAGCGAAGGAAAGGCCAGGCGGCGATGTTTGACGGAGAGTGGAATTTGTAGGAGGATTCCACAGTTCTTATTGCAGGATCGTTAACATTACTTGGTATAGCTCAGTGGTCACCCAGCCAGGTGTCAAGCAGGGCCGATGCCTCTTGGCTCCGATAATTGGACAAGAACCGGTGTTTCCAGCATGGTATTGTCGTTAGAAAATGGTCAAGACAGATACTAACGCTGAGAGGGAGGAACCATAAATAATGGCACGAAATCTAAAGCAGAAGGCAATAATGCTGTTGTTGGCTTGGAGCAGTTATTCTGCATCCTACAGAGTAGAAGGTAGTCAAAGGCCCCCTTGTTGAGCCTTCGTTTGGGTGATAAACTAAGTGAAGGTGGTTAAGGCGAAGGCGGCACGTAGGTTCGAGGCAAAGGCCGGGCGCTGAGTGCAAGAAACGATGGAAGTTTGAGGTAAACCAGATCAAGAAGGCCGTCGACTATGGCAACTCTGCGACTTCTGGAGTTTACTGTTGGGGGTACCTCGAACCAGTAACGTGAAGGAGACGAAAGGAGAAGTGGGATATAAGAATACATATATATAGAAGTCCGATATAAGTGAGACCAGCTTCTAGAAAGGGGTAGGCAAGTAAAAGGTCGATTGAGAAATCCTAGAGGAATCCATTTTTAGAGGAAACATGATACCTGAAGGGCACAGAAGTAGCTGAAGTGTCTAACAGGAATTCAGAACGATTCCATGGTCTGAAAGAAACGAAGGTACCCAAGGGCTGCGGGAGGTGGGCTTAGAGAAGGATCCAGCGAAGGCGGCGTGCTACTTGTAGCAATGCCGTTAGGGGAAGTGGTTAAGTCATGCTAATGGAGCGATGAATACTTATCGGCCACTAAGGCCGAAGGTAAAAGTTTCACGTATTGTTAGCGGTATGCTACGAAGGAGTCAATGGTTGAAAATCGGAATGCACGGAGCAACCGTATCGATGCAGGCGAAGGAAGTTCTGGAGCGGGGAGTGCGATTACACAGCATGACAGCAGACACGAAGAAAGATAAAGAAGGGTTGTTGTTGTTGTTTATATGTGAGGAATGCGTTGCGCATACGTACTGAGAGAATTGCCAAGCTGGCAATGCTAAGGCCTATAAATTCTTCTCCGGGAAATTGCAGGTATTTTTAGGAATGCAATAAACTCCAGGCAATGTTCATCCTTCGTCGGTGGAAAGAGAGGAGTGCGCTGCGCATGCGCACTGAGGCTGGCATGTAGATAGAGAACGAAGGTTCCTGTTTATTTAATCGTTCAGGCGAAGGCCTGCATTTACAGCCAGTTGATGGGCTGTATCCTTAAAAAAGGGGGCTCATCAGCATTGATGATGAACGAAAGCATGTGGAAGAACATTTAAGAGATTCAATGGTGTAGATGAAGGCGGCTTGTCCTTCGTTCCATGGTAATCTTGTGAGTTACTACTCGAAGCGTTTTACGCGAGTACGATTCCTTCGCGCCTAAAAGGCATACATTGAAGAGGTCTGAGGCAGCGGTAGTCCTTTGAAGGGTAGCGCCTTCGATTTCTGAAGGGTGTCCCGGCAGAGGATGTAAGGACTTTGAGCTTGTGACTTCTGAATTAGTAGAAACAATTTTGGCAGTGGAGGCGATCCTTTCCTGGAAGGTAGCTCCTTCGTTTTCTAAAGGGCGTCCAGGAGAGGGATCCAAGGACCCTGCAGGCGAAGGGTAGTTGGTCTTGTGGGTCCTGATAGCCCACCGAATTAGCTGTGAAAATTCCAGCAGTGGTGTAAAGAGGTCCTTTCCTGGAGGCTGGCTCTTTGGTTCCCTAAAGGCATCCTGGCAAAGGAAACGAAGGCGGCGGGTTGGTTACCCGGGCCAAACTCTCCTTCATTGTGCTCTTGGAGCTAGGTATGTCGAAGGAAGGCAGTAGTACTGCCAATAGAAGCAGGAGCGAGGTGGAGCACGTCCGATCCAATCGGGCCCTAGAGAAGAAAAGATGCAGGTACACGCTCGTAAGCGTTTATATAGCGCGGCGTGTGCATGCACACGAGGGTTAGCGAGACTGGTGACTATAACTCGAGAGCAAATCGCATTGTGAAGAGAAATGCTAATAATTTACAGGTCATGTACATTTTCGGTGGCAAATAGAAAATTATTTTGTTCATGGTAAACAGTTTTTAATAGGCTTGTTAAAAGAATGTCGAAACCATAGTAGACAACATCACACGTGATAGGACAGTTATCGCAAACCTACCGGTCCAACACAGTTAAGCACTACTTTGGACTGTTTACACATTTCAACGATGGAGTTGGTATCTTGTACATCAGCTGTAATCACTGGAATATTCTTTGCTTCTTTCCCTAAGTAAGTAAATCAAATAAATTTAGACAAGCAGACAAGGCAGGTCAAATTTCAACTTGATAAACGATAACTTTGTCTCACTTTAGTCTGACAATGTATGCTCAGTGTCAAGGCCAATATTAGAAAGCAAAATTGAAAAGTATGCACATCAAACAAAGTTTCAAGCTGTCACGAAAATAAATCTACACGCTGTTGCGCACAATGTTATCTGATACAGTGAAACCTCTTTATAACGATGTCCAAGGGTCCTTGAAAAGTAAAATGTTATATCAGGTTTATTGTTATAAACAATCACTTTTGCATGCATTGCTGCTTAAAGAGCCTCTTAATATAGCATTGTTATAACAGGTTTATTGTTGTAAGAGGTATTGTTATAACGAGGTTTGACTGTAGTAAAATTGGACCAATAACAAGCCTACGCCTATATTAAAAAAAATAACAGAAAACCCCACTAGCATTTTCAAATGCAGACCTGTCTTTTCTGAGCTGCCTAGGTTACAAAATTTAAGGAGTACTCCACAAACTTTTTTTTTCCTGGAAATATCAAAATTTGGGCACTGTTGGAAGTGATGCATCAAATATTGTGACAAGACAGAAAGGATATTACAAAACGAAACTTTATAAGCTAGTACATCAAATAGCCTAGGACGACTTTCCACCTATATTCAATATTTCGCAAGGAACCGGTCTTTTACACTGAGGGGTCACATTATTTGTAAAATATGAAGGCTTGCAATTTTGCAATATCAGTATATGGTAGTACCATAGCAGTGTGCTATTTCAAACAGTTTAGCACAGTTAAGTAATTTTGCGCAAATACAATCTAACCATGGTTTCCCCGAATTCTGCATTACTAAAATGGATTTATTTCAGCATTACACGATTGAGTTTAAATTGATTTATTTTAAATTCTGATGGCCTTCCAGAATTGGTATTTCCTGAAAGCCAGCCCAGGTTAAAACACATATCAAGCATATCCTTCTTAAAACCGTTTCATTCTATCGAATTGAGACTACCAATCTGCTTGACCAGGAGCATATAAATGCATACATGCCTGTAGAATGTGGGAGTGTCCATGCTGTATATTCCATCCTTTGTCACAAGATCGTTTAGGAAATATATTTCGTTTCTCGATTCCAAACCAGTTGATAAAACATTGCCCGAATGTTATTTATAGCAATACATGCTAAAAAGCGTCAATCATCTGACCTGTGTGTGAACTGGCATTGAGCCCGGAAGCAACACACCCAATTTCTACGCAGTCAACCTTGGCTTGAAGCCATCTTTCTCCCTCTGAAACTTGTTCAACGCTGGTGCACGCAGACCTGATGCATAAATGTTTAATCACAGCACGAGTGATATTTTTTGCACCTATTTTTACGTCAAAACCAATCCAGCGTTTGGTTTTCCAAAAAATAGCTACGAGCTGATTACTCCACAACTGGCTGCTTCCGAGTCGCCGCCCAGAAAGAGATAGAATATGATGCAATATCATGAACACTTCATTGAGCACGACATGCTCTCCTTTATGCCGCTGCTGGTTCAAACCATCATCGTACAGAATGAATGCTGTGGTTGAGTTAAGTAAGCAAAGAATATCAAGAGATTATGTTGTTTGGACAAGCACTGTTGGAGGAAAAGAGGTAGGGCAACACTGATAGGCCTACTGGTTGGCATCTTCTCACTGTAGCCTAGCCTACTTTGATCATACAGTGGTGATCTGAAAAAAAAGAGGTGGATGTAGCACTAATCCAAAAACTCATACCGTGAGTTTTAAGCCTCATCTAACATTAATATAAGCAAACTTTTCATAACCATATAACCTTTCTTAGCAATAATAAAGGTAAAGTTAGCCAAATGTCCGTACACTAGGCTACAGCTTACTTGGGATGGGTCAGTAACGGAAACTAAGTCTTCGATATTTAGTGAAAACTAAAACCGATTTGGATTTTGTGTTGGTTTTTCGTACGGGGTTCAAAAAATCAAAGATTGATTTATTGTTTTAAATACCGGTAATTATCATTTTCTGTGTTGAAATGGCAGCAAAGCTCTTAAGTCATAAAACAAGAAAATTAGAGGAAAATAGTACCACAGCCAGAACCATGGCCAATGACGCTGCTGACAGTGAAAACAGGAGCGAGATGAAGCTAGTAATACAACTGTTACAAGAAAATCAATACTGAAACTGCAGTTTTGTGGGTATGTAAAACCAAAACCAGAACCTAGCCCAAGTCAAAAAAAATGAAACCGACCTATCCCTGCAGGCTATAGTAAAAAATCAAATCTTAAAAAGGGTGATTGGCTAGGCCAGCAATCGAGCAAATAAATGATTTGAAAAATTAAATTTTTTGTAAGAAAAAGTTTGGGCAAAAGGTTTGCACACAGAGGCAGGGTGTGCATTGCACCACTGGCTGCACCCCTGATTACAGATCCAGCTAGGCTTTCAAGATCGGTGAAATGTGTGATGTAAATAGTCTAAATGAATGTAAAATTTACCCGAGTAAAAAAAACTCGCACCCTCCTTTTTGAGTTCTGACACAGACAGTAATGCAATGAGAAAAGTACTTTGGGAGGTGCATTTTACGCTTGACTACTTTAAAGAGCATGCCTAGCTTCCTTCCTGAGTGCAAGTATGCAACTTATCGTCAAGCAAAATTAGACAGCAGTTATCCGACGAAACACCGACGATAGTCAATAGTCAATGTTGACGATAATCAATAGTGTGGCTAGCAAGTGAGCAAATAAATTGAGTGATTTTTCTTTTCTCTCTTGTTGGGTGACAGCGATTTTGTGGGGTTTCCTAGATACCAGCAAACGGTGGGAGCATTGGACATTCATCACTAATGTATACTATGAGGATAGTACAGCCTTTGACAAACAAAGATATATAGCGACAGGTAGGAGCTACGTGGCAGCTTCCTTGTTACACAATATGGCCACCAATCTACAGCCGATTCAGTCAGTCGCTGTTACAAGGATCACAGAAGATCACGCACAAAAAAAGTCAAGCACTTTCAAAAACTTTTTCCAAAACCAATATCACAAAATAAACCGTTAGGCTTACTTGAATTACTTTGAAATGCTGTTGACTCACTTCGATCTTGGAAATTACTCATTACGCTCACTTTCAAAAACAGGATACTGTCAGTATCTTGCAAATTTTCGATTGTATTTCAACAAACTTCGTCAGGCAGGGTCAAGAAAATTGAGTCTTCTGGTTACATTTTTGTCTGCTTGTTTTTTCTCGTCTGCTTGCTTTAAAAGAAAAGAACGTCCACGGCCTCCGATATTTACAAGGTAAGCACAACAAGCGGCGTGGCCACCAATATTTTTACAATGTTACGTGGTTCTCGCAATAAACAAGGCCTAGGCACATTTATTACTTGCTTCTTTAACTCCATCTTTGCTTCAGTAATCAGTATGCCATCCAATTCATTTCCAACCAAAGTGCATGACTTTTGGGTTAGATGGGCCCTGGATGTTCATTAGGGAAATGTTATTTTTCAAGTGGTGCTGGATCGCAATAGACTCGAGGCACCGTAGGTGTCGATCTCTCCTTGAGTTTGCTCTTACTAGTGTCCTTGTCTTGTCCCAGCCAATTTTGTGTTCAGTTTCCATACAGTGAACTGCAATTCCATTTTCTTCCACTTATTCCTGGTGTCTCCAATGTGCTGCCCAAGCCTTGTCCTCACCCCCTTTCTCGTCTCGCCAATGTAAACTGAACTGCATCCATTGCATGGCACTAAATAAACTCCTTCGCTCGTATCCTGCACTTCTCCCATAGTCGCCTCGTCTTTCGCCTTCTGCTTCCCTCTGCGTTTTTGAGTGCTATCCTCCATACTTTGCCCCTTCTTGACTATCCTCGATTTCAGACCTTTCACATTTCTGAAATAAGTCGTTACGCCTTGTTTTCTTAGGATTTCACTGATTTTCTCACTCACTCCCTCAAGAAAAGTTAGGCTTATTTCAGAAATGTGAAAGGTCTGAAATCGAGGATAGTCCAGAAGGGGCAAAGTATGCAGGATAGCACACTGAAACGCAGAGGGAAGCAGAAGGAGAAAGAAGAGGCGACTATGGGAGAAGTACAGGATACGAGCGAAGGAGTTTATTTAGTGCCATGCAATGGATGCAGTTCAGTTTACATTGGCGAGACGAAAAAGGGGGTGAGGACAAGGCTTAGGCAGCACATTGGAGACACCAGGAATGAAGTGGAAGAAAATGGAATTGCACATATTGTTCTCTTTCATACTAAATAATGTCTAACAATGTACCAAGTCGTACGATTAAAAGCAATTTGATTTGATTGATTTTAGATTTTCGTTCTGTTTCATGTGCATGTGTATGTTGTATGTTATGTGCGTATTTTATTTGTGTGAAGTAGGCCTATCCAACCATTTTGTTTGATTAATGATGTACACGAGTAAGCTGATGTGTGAATGGAGACTGGCATGTAACACTTATTTTTCCCTGGAATTGGAGTTCAAATTATAGTTCGTTGCGTTCGAGTGAACTCTAACCCGTTTTTGTTCGTGTACCTTCACAGCTGTGAGTATGGGGAAATGAGCTCTCATTCTTTTTTCTGAACGGCAAAGCCGTTTTTTGTTCAGTTAATTTGTTGGCTTTTTTCGCTTCAGTTTTATTGTAATTGCTACGGTCTGGTCTATCATGTGTACGGCCATGTGTCTATCATGTGTTTCACATACGTGAAAGATTAAAGCGAAAACCAAGGCAATTTCTTTTTGGTTCTCGACAACGATTGAATATATTTAATGGAGCCGCAGCTCGAAGCTACCACGACAATGTTACTTTCCCCGTGCCCGAGCATCGTTGCATCTTGTTCGAGTAAGCTACAATCAGATCTTGTGCGCTTCGCCTATTGTTACATGTTGAGCATTGCATTCTGTGCCACCACTGCCTGTCCAGTTTTTTTTAATTTTTTATGCGCAAACGAACTCTAATAAGCACTGCCCGCCGGCCGTTCTAATTTTTCAAGAATTTTTTCCAAAACCAGCACAATTTTTTCCAGACCTTTATTAATCAATAAACGTTCTCCAATAAGACTGTTCAGCTTCAAATAGGGCCTAGTTTTACTGGATAAGTAGGAGCAAACAACATCTCACCAAACACTAAAATGTTCAAGTTTTAAACTAATTCGTGCACAGAAAGAAATTCAAATCGAAGTAGGCCTACCCCCGAAACGTGTATAACTTGGCTGAAAATTAAAATATTTGTGTCTGCTATGTCCACGATAATTTCTCAACTGGAAAATCTCTCGTCGTGTCCATTACACGCCACTGTGAAAGCCGAGTACCGGTGTTTAGTCTGCTACGTCCCTTGTGAGTTTCAAAGAAAAAAGAATGCCGTCAAATATCAACCGAAATTTGTACGTGGCAATAACTAGTATTGTCAAAATAAAATTGGAAGGCATTAGGTAATTCCGACATTAGGTAGACAATTCATTCCATTAAATTCATCTAAGCCGGGTGTGCACTTACCATTTCACACTGCTAAATGTTTACGTGTCGTGCAGTGCATAACAGTTTTTTTTAGTCAGCCTAGGCCAGTGTACCACAATAAACCTAATTTAGTAGGTCTAGTGTGAAACGCGAACGTGTGCCATGGCTTACTGGGAAGATTGTTCTCCCGTGCAAAATTATGCCAACAAGCATGCACCGTTTCACGCTAAACACAGCTGAATGGCTATTTCAAGCAAAGAAATAATCACAGGACTTAGGGTGGAGAAGAAAAGCGAAGACGCACTTATTCGAAGAAAAAAAAACTACTTTTAGTTTATGCTATGCGTTGATTAACAAATACAGTAAAACCTAGTTAAGTCAAACTATCGGTTAAGTCAAACTATCGGTTAAGTCAAACTATCGGTTAAGTC
>JAHWFP010177661.1:124235-136519 GCA_023313725.1 Lithobius niger
TATCGGTTAAGTCAAACTATCGGTTAAGTCAAACTATCGGTTAAGTCTGAAAACAATTTTGTGCTATTTGGTTGGCCCAATACAAAATTACCCTCGTTATCTCAAACAAATATCGGTTAACTCAAACTCCAGATGGTAAATTTACTTCTTGATACCATGCATTCTGTGTCGCTTCTGTACCCGACAAAGTATTTCTGCTGTTTTTACTGACGAATTAGTAGTACATTTCACATATTAAACCAATCTGCACTTAACAAACATTGGATGCAAAGATGTACTTGGTATTTCCATGCTAACTGCCTGCCTTATGATTTTATGCATTTCCGTTTAACTCAAACTGCATTGCCAGTCTCGCTGGAGTTCGAGTTAAAGAGGTTTTACTGTACTGGTCAGCTAGAAAAGCAGACGTGGGTCACTCTACACAACTGATTATTCCAGTGATATGGGACAATTCCGCATACATGCAAAATCGACTTCTTACCTAAATTGTAAAATTTTACGATGAAAAAAATTTGTTTGTCCCTCTCTCATTTTGCCAGCTAGTTTCGATACACGGCCTATACGAGCTAGTTGAAAAGTACTGCTGTGAGTAAAGAAGGCTACTTTCGGAGGGACCCTACAGGGGTGCAGAATATGCCAGAACGCTAGAACGAGGTTCGCGGAATATTTCAGAGAACTGTGGAAATTCACTGAAAAATGGTTTGTCTACATAGTGAAAGGCTGTGGGGGAACCACTTCCACAGCGGCTCCAAGCGCGTCCACCATCGATCTGTATACGTTGGTTGTACTATCTCCGTTGGTGTAAAGGGTAAATTAAGGTCGCTGTTTCTCGAAAATAAGGTCAGTTTTTTCCAAATTTACCTAACCTAACCTAAACTAACCACATAACACCAGAAACCGCAATCAAAATTTTAAACCTTTCTAAACTTCACGCGCCGGAATCTACATAGGCCGGCCATCTTGCTCGGAGCTTCTGTGGTAGTGGACCCGCTGTGGAAATGTGGAATATCTGTAGGACAATTTTGTGGGAAATAGTGTACAGTAAGAATTGTATGCACCCCTGGGGCCCTACGAACCCACTGATGGGTCTGAGGGAGAACTAAGCTCTCCCAGCGTGGTTTGGTGCTATGCCATTTGGTGAAGGCTCATTTTACACTGTCTTAGACTCCACTCCTGGCTTCCAGTGCATATTTGCAACATACTGTCAAGCCAATTTGGCCAGGTTTCTTGACTTTTCGTCGGATGACAGTTATTTCGTCACGTATCCTTGATACCAGGATTTTGAACGTACACAAGAAGGTGTTCAGTTACAAGCGGGTCCTAGCTCAAAGTGGGACTCTGTTAGACCTCCTATCTTTACAGTTTAAGAAAAACTAACTCGCAAAACGACCGTTTGTGGGTTGCTTTCAAGCTTTCAAGAACAACTCATTACCGAAATTCGCACCTGTGTAAACATAACGTGGTGAAAATTGTCGTTGCAGTTTTTTTGCCATTTGCCACCAGTCGCGTTTTCCTTCGAAAAGTGTTTTGTGAAATCACTCGACAGCACCTCAGAATGCATTTTGGTCCTTCTTGTCCTACACACATCATTTTTACTACTAATATCCTCAAAGTACTATCTTTTTAAGTGGCACTATCACCGAGTCAAAATCATACAAAATATTGTGGCGCCATCTTGTGGCAGTTATATTGTTAACCCTTACAGCTTGCTCCCAGGTGCACAAATACGCACCAAATCTGCGCTCAAAAAATAAGGAGGCATGTGGCTTGTTTGTTTCATTAAAAGCATGTTAAAAGAAATGGTGGGGTCCACTACCGCAGAAGCTCCGGGCAAGATGGCCGGCCTATCTAGATTCCGGCGCGTGAAGTTTAGAAAGGTTTAAGATTTTGGTTGTGGTTTCTGATGTTATGTGGTTAGTTTAGGTTAGGTAAATCTGGAAAAAACTGACCTCATTTTCGAGAACCAGCGACCTAATTTACCCTTTACACCAATGGAGATAGTACAACCAACGTATACAGATCAATGGTGGACGCGCTTGGAGCCGCTGTGTTAGTGGCTCCCAAGTTTGTTGGGGGGAATGTTTACCCCCCCCCCCGTTATAGCGACTTCCCCACACCCCTAGGGCGTATCCTTTACACACACACAAAAACTGCTTTTTATGCGGAAAATACACTCAGTGAAGGGGGTTGTTGTTGGTGATGGGGCATGGAACTAATTCCACATACATTACCTAATTCCTTAAAGGCATCATTGAGTACTTCTTGTAACCTGGCCTGTCTTCTTCCTGCTACGGCCCAAGTGATGTGAGGGTGCTGGTCCGATATACGTATAACTTCTTCGACAACGTATTGGCCCGTGAAACCTGTCGCACCGAATATGACCAAGTCATACCGTGTGGATGCCATGCTGTCCGAACTATTGCTTATGGTCGCCAGACTGATAAAGTACAAAACAGGTGACAACGCCTGTGCTTCAAAAATCAAAGTGCCAAAGAGGATGACACGAGTGAAGCACGCCTACGCAGCACAACATTGACACGCCGTCTGGTGACTGTTTTTGCGTGCGACAGCCATAGCCAAGGCCAATCGAGATTGACATGGATGCAATCTCCTCTTGGCTTTCTACAGCCATGTCTTTTGGGGAAGGTTGGGTAACTCTTTTTGGGGCAAATAATTTACCAACACGTTTGCTTCCAGATGTCGCTCGCCACCAGCGCCGGCGGTCGGATTTGCTGTGCTAGAATTGCTAGGATTTGCTGTGCTGGCGGTCGGATTTTCTGTGTTCTAGCATTGTTTTGAATTGCGGATTGCTGCCAATCATACGTCAATTTTGTCCAAAAAATGACGACTAAATGCATTGTTGTTGCTAGCAAAAATTTATATCACTCCTACAACATTTTATATAAAGAATATAAATGACTAAAAAGCAAATATAGTATTAAAATTTTTTAATAATACTTAAATCTGGATTTTAAAGAAATTGATTTTGGAGTTTCTCGCTCGAAATTTTTTTTTAGCCAATAGGAAAGGATTATTTTTGGTGTATCAGCCAATCACAGCCCGCATATTCTGATCATCTCTGGAATTCGTCTACCAAGTTACCGATTATTAATAATAATAATAATAATAATAATGATAATAATAATAATAATAATAAGCGTTCTTATTTCAAAGCGATAAGCAGGAACCAATAGTAGTAGGCACCGGCACCACGCCAAACCAGAATTGCATACTTTAACGTACTAAAAGTCTTAAAGGTACATTCCTCCCAACACCATTTTTCTCCATTTTCTCATCAAGTACGGCCCCAAAGGTCTATTTACTCCCCCTATAAATTCTTGCCGTTAGTCAATCCATTGCTAAAATTCCGTTTTATAACATCTAGGAGATTTTCTGTTGAATATTGGGAACTAATTTAATATCATCCTGCTAATATTTACCTTACAATAACAATGACGTTTCATCTGTGTGTGTGTGCATGTACTAATTTTTAATTGTTTGCTATTTATTACCATGAGATCAAAAATCTAAAAGACTAATGCGGTAAAAATTAAATTATTTATGCCGATAGACCGCCAAAAAAAATTATAAGATACTACCACGCGCACGGCTGTTTTCCCTGAAGTGTGTATCATGTGCTGGGCTAGTCCACTCTGATGGCCAAAGATCCACTATTCTCGTTTGTCAATGGCTAATTCATGATGGCATCATGGCAAACAACCGTGGCT
This sequence comes from Lithobius niger, assembly GCA_023313725.1. NCBI lineage: Eukaryota > Metazoa > Arthropoda > Chilopoda > Lithobiomorpha > Lithobiidae > Lithobius > Lithobius niger. The sequence goes on from JAHWFP010177661.1 coordinate 127,964, forward strand.
CATGGTATAGCCTAAAAATTTTAAAGTGTGATGTTAAAATACGAACCTCTTTCCGATTTGTGATGTCACAATTTTTGTGTTGATGCTGTTTCATCTACTAGGCCCAAGACCAGCAGAGGTAGTAGCTGCGTTCCTCACTGCGAAGAATGCAGCTACTGTTCCAGTTGGCCTTGTAATACTACACTGAGTCCCGCGAAATGGTGCGACAGTTACAAGCGCGATCCTGCAAGGGGGAGTGGTCCCAGAGAGCTGGAAGAAGGTCAGGATTCATTTCGTATGTAAAGGGAAGGGATAAGTACTCTCATAGGAGTAGGAATGAGGACTTTAGGCCTGTGGTCATTAGAAGTGCAGTATACTATAAGGTGTTAATGTGAATACTTAAGAGTAGGTTGCGTACGGACCTTGAGGGGAGAGGGGAGCTGGGAGAGATACAGAATAGGTTTGGAAAGGGGAAGAAACTTTAGGACAATGTTTTTGTGGTGACACAGACGATTTGTGTTGCGAGGAAGGAAAGAAGCTTGTGGGTGTCATTTTTTGGATATCACCAAGGCATATGATGGGGTTAGATGGGGGATGCTGTTGAGGGAACTTCGGATTATGGGACTGGAGGAGGAATTTGTTAAGTTTCCTGCACAGGATATATGAGGGGAATGTATGTGGCCTCATGGGAAGGGATGCAGTCTGACTGGGCTATTAGTAAAAGGGGGTTAAGTCAGGGGTGCGTGCTGTCCCCATTGTTAGTTTTTTTTTTTGAGAGGGTTGGAGAAGAAGCTGATTGAGTCGGGTAGGGGTTTTCGTGGGGAAAGGTGGGGGAGGAGGGAGTTTGTACACCGGTGTTGACATTTGCAGATGATGTTGGGGTGTTGGAAGAGGAAGAGGGTCTTGAACAGCTGTGGGAAGTGTGTGTGTAGTGGGGAGCAGAAAGGAGGATGGAATTTAGCAGTGAGAAATCTGGTGAGGAGTGTCTTGTTCTTTAGGGTGATGGCGGGCTCACTGGATAACTGGAATTTGGCATGGAGGACTGGTAGGGAAGATGTAGATACGACCTGTAGGTATGCGGGAAGGTGGAAGAAATATTGGAGCATGTGTTGATTGGGTGCTGGGGTTTGGAGGACCTCAGAGGACGAGATGAATTAGGAGGGCGGGAGGAGGAGGGGACTGCAAGATGGCTCCTTGGGTGGAGGGATGAGAGGAGTGGAATGGGATGGGGAAAGAGGGTGCTCTTGGGTGGAATAGGAAGGGAAAGGGTTGGGGGAATGGGTTGAGGTTGCTATGGTTGGTGTGCACTGGAGGGGAGGGCATTGCAGCTTCGGCTGGGTGTCTTTTTCAAAAGGGAAGCCCATAGCATCAGCATCATCATTCCCATTCTACATCGAAGAGTGCATTAAGCCAAGACTTCGCAATAGTGCCATAGCAAAAAGATTTGTGATTAGATAAATACAAATAAATAACAAATACGGATGTAAAAACGTATACTAATTTTAATGTGACATAAACACCTAGAATAATGTTACTAATACATGACTTAAAGACTTTCAGTAACATTCTATCATAATTTCTATGGAGACACAACATGCGAACGTCTGCAAACTGAATTGTGTTAAAAATGAATAGGCTAAGAAACACATGGGAAATGATAGGTTACATCACGTAAGTGACAATAAAAGACTCGCAAATAAACTAATAAAAGTGCAACAACCTAAATACAAAATGCGGAAATTCTCACATACACCCATAAATGCTTGTAACTGATTTATTAATAAACTGAGAGGATAGTTTTCACAAGATACTCTAATTAAATACCCCTCCTGCGATGGGTAGTTATCGATCTTTTTTCCCCCTTAAACTCGTTTGTTCTCTTGTGTTGGCATATAAGCTTCCTTGCCACTTCGTGGCTCAGATTCTTAATAATTAGCCGCCATAGAGCACTCACAAGTTTAATGGGAGCGAAAACTTACATGTTACAAAAAAATATTGATGACTGCACTCAGGATATTACCTATGGTAATTCTGTTTCTGAAGTGAGTTGAAACAAAACAAACCCGTATGTCGAATGTGTTGAAATTGATACCTGGGTGAGGGGGGGGGGACAGAGTGCATATCATCTTCTAACTTGCTTGCTTCTTATTCCAAGATAATAATACTAATAATTAATATATTTAATAATGCTTTATTACATGTGCGAAGTATATGACATGAAGTCGCCTTGCGAGTACAAACACCAGGATTTATTGTTACCACCTTATCTGGAGTTTAGCAACGCAAGATAGAGCCATAATATCAGGATGACGATAATATACAACAATTAAATGAACACTAAAATATGGCGAGACAATAATAAGCAGCAAATGATTAGTCAGGTTGCTTATGCCACACTTGAGCTACTATACAGCAATCTGAACCAGAATACGGTCAGAATATTAAATGTGTGAACTGCAACCAAAATTGTGAGGATTGCTGAATAACCGATTGATTCCTTTAGAAGCTAATGATAGGCATTTCAGTGGACAAGGAAAATAAGTAACTAACAAATGATTAGGTAATATAGCTAAAATATTATCCTGAGTTGTAATTACTCAATATCATCAAAATACAACCAGCAATAATATATAATCCTATGTTGACCCCAAGTACTTATTTGAATTAACAGATGAAGTCCGTTAGCCTAAGCTGGCTGCCGGAAATCTTTGCACCACAGTCGGCATAGCTAAGCTGATCATGGGAACACAACGATGAGCCAAGATGCACACTCTCACGATATGGGACGGCGCAACTATCCCTCCCTTCTAAACGAGGGGTCTTTTACACTCGGTCCTTATCTTATCGCCGATCTACCATATCACACAAACCTATTGTTTGTACGAGAAACCATTTGCTTTTAAGTGTCTCCATCCTTACCTAAATGGGTAAACAACCCTTGTTATGACTGGAAATTTCTCTACATTTGAGTAGTTTGGGTCTAAACAAATTACGTTGCCTTAATTGGGTTGTCAATCATCTAGCCTAAGTGGGGGTGCTTCTTGAATAGCTTGAAGAAAACATCGCTGGAAATTAGTTTATCCCTTTTCTATAATTATTACACTAAAAGGTTTTTAATATGTTTTCTTAGAATTGCCCAATAAACATGCCAATTATCCAGCCGTTACTATTAGCAGAATCCTTCTGACTCAATGTAATTAATATCATAGCAACCAGGTTCACACTCAGTGAGGGCCAACCCACCAGGAACAAAGGGAAAAAGCTATTTCAACGGCGATGTAACGCGCGCGTGCACCAAATCTCCCGGTCCTTCCGGGTTTGCTCCCTATGGAACAAACTCCCTGCTGATGTTGTACAGGCACCTTCTGTCCCATGCTTCAAAAGACGCCTAGACATCTACTACCTGGTGTCTTAGACTCCTACCACTACAAGAACTGGTAAACATCTTACCAATGCCAAAAGCTATTAAGCTTCCTGTTGGTGTAACTTCAAGTTCAAGTTGAAGTTCAAATTTCACTGAAAAGAACGACTCAACCAGGCCTCAGGCTTTATTTACACACTTCAGCTCTCTTGAGCGACATCCTGTCAAAAAATATTGTATTCTTTTATGTGCTTTTCTTTTGATTATTAATATATAAAAAATAAATATAATCTATAACTATGGATTTCTTGATCGAGTTATAATATTCATGTCATAATTACCATAATATGCAAATTAAAATCCACGACATTGTCCCTGACTTAACAATAGATATTGGCAATCCCCACGGGTCTTCGCCAAATCCATCTTCGCCAAATCCAAGGATACGTAAGTCTGCAAAAAGGCCGGACCACTCCGTGTAACAGTTGCATAAACTTCATATTTACCGCTCTCGCATTTTTAATTTTCCTAACATGTTTGAGTAAAGGAAAAACGTCCTCAAAAAGAAACAAGGTAACGGTCATCTACTAAAGTCTACGCACAAAATTATATGCAGTGAAGTAATTTTGAGCACATGATTATTTGAAAAGAAAAACAATTCTACATGTTATTTCTATCCCAGTATCCTGTATTCATTTGCCTATTTTGTGTGGAGAGCCGTAATTCCACCATAAAATAACCCAGGTAATGACATACATATACACTTCCTGTAAAAAAAAAATACAATTTCTTCTCGGACTCGATGCCTTCTTTTCATTTTTATTCTCTTTCCGTTATCCAATGACTTTGACGGTAATCGAACAGAAGCTCACTGGACAAAAGCCCACTTTAAATTTATTTATATTTATTTCTCATTTATTATTTATTACACATTTAATTTTTTAATGCTCATGCAAATTGCACCCATCCACCCTAATATTTATTTAGTTTAATTTATTTTGTTTATTTTATTTTATGATTTATTAAATTACATTTATTAAATTTAGACCTAGTTAATATTCATTCACTTCGATTGCTTATTTATTGTTTGCTCATCCTACACGTCTTGCTCATGCAAATTACAACCACCCACTCACCGTAAGTGGTATTGGAACCATTCCACGTTTACTGCCTGCGGAGTAAGCCAATTCAATAAAGGATTAAGTAAGAGAAAACGAAAGCTTTTGTTTCGAGGACACGGATACACAGTGAAAAAAAGAATACTGTGATGGGTCATTAAGATGGCAATGTGAACGCCAGGTATTTAAGAATAATGAATATATTTCAAAGAAAAATTTTCAAGGCATTTAAAAATAGTGAATTTTTTTGTTTGTTAAGTGAGGTCTTGGTTTGGTCAGCCTTTTGGATAGGTGACCTATTGTCCAGTGAGCTTCTGATGGTGAGCTTTTGTCCAGTGAGCTTCTGTCCTACAACCGACTTTGACAGGGGTCCCTGACCAATCTGGAACCCACTATGTTTCCCATGATTTGTTTAGCTGATGTGCTATAGGAGTGGGAGGAAAGAGAAAATGAACAACATTATAGATTTTATTCAAATAATTTTGATTCTCTTGAATTCTTGTTATGCTTCTGATTTACTTTCTTCCTTTTACTTTTTATGTGATGCACTTCCTGTGACACTCCCCCTTTTGTTTTCAAATGTAATTTTATCAAATTTCCCCTTCCTTCGTGACCAGCAGTCCTCAGCTCATTTTGTCTATTATTCATGAAAATCTTTTATATTCTTTCAGTTATGCATTCTTATTTTATAATATTGTCTCCAATCTCGGACGCGATGTGAGAATTCATGACGATGCATTATAAGCCATAATTTTCCACTCCTAACAATTCGAACATATGATTTGTCCAGAAAATGTGTATATTTTCTTTTATCCACTGTTTGACCTACTGTAGTGTACTTTCTTTGCCTGTACACTAATAATATGCGTGGGTTGACTAGGGCATAATTAAGACGAGAACAACTCGTGTGTAGGCTACAACTAGAGAGACAGGTTACTTCCTGTTAGACTTGGTATATATAGCAAGTTACAGTCACGTGACCTGTATGGACATGTGACATGTGACCTGTTTGGCACAGTATCATTACAATATTACATAGCTACCTATTGAGATTAGTTATGGTAAACTGGGAAGGTTAACATTATGGACCTAACTTGAAAGACGCCATTGTGGTATAAAAAAAATAAAAAAACCAAAATTCTAGTCTAGCTGAAAAATAAAATATGTATTAATCCGAAGGTAAGATGTTTTTTTAGTATGCCATCTAGTTTTAGGAAATTACAACACTATTACTTTTTTCAAAGGAGAGAACTAAACATTTTTGGAAAGCTGTGTATAAAAAAAATAACTCAAGATGTACAGGATTAAGTGAGATATTAAACATTTGAATGAAGCTTGTTTGAAAACTGACAGCTTGAAATATCGAATGGAGCAACAATATCTTTTTTTTTTTACAAATAGTATTTAATTTGATGAAGTAACCCATTTCTTATTTTTTCTTTTCTAGCGACCATTTTTGCAGCTAGAATGCTACTACGGCAGCTGTTAACCTGGCATCCACTGCATGTTAGCCTGGTTGCAGATGTAGTGGTTAGAAAATGCACCGGTTTTTCCTGTTGTGGCTCCACACAACATTGTTTTTCTGATGCGGAAGATTTTACATGAAAATAAACAAAAAGATACACAAAGATAAAAACGACAAATCTATTTTTCTCACAAATAACTAATTACGCGACATGGTTTCCAATTTTAAGGAGGACAAGTTAAAATAAACGGGGTCAGTCCACCGCACGATTTTACAAAACATGGTTGCGAGCACCGCACTGTTTAAAAAAAAATCCTCGTTGGACTAACGGATAACAAGTTACAAACGTACAAACGAAGAAGTAGTAGCCACACGATTTAAATCATTATTAGATCACAAATTTAGCTTGTCTGGGGCTTTTCGTGACCTTTTAGAACGATTAATGACATTGGGAAGCTGTGCTGAATCATCAGAGCGAGGCGGTGATGGCACGGCTTTACGTTTATTATTCCATGTTTCCACTTTATTTTAGTGGGGTTTGGTACTAGCAACGTTTGTTTAGCAGACGGCTCTACAAGTATCGGAGGTTCCGACCCCTCTGGCTTTCTAAAATCCCGATGCGGGGCGCTGGAAGTGCTAGCCAAGGGCGCTACTGACCATGTGTGGGGTGATTTCACTGGAGAGGTGCTGACACCTGGTGTTACGCATCGCAAATTCTCAGGTGATACACCTCGACTTTTGATTGGTGTCTTATCTGGCCTAGCAACATGCAGGGATCTTCTGGATTGGCCCAGAGATTTTCTTCTCAGAACTGCCTCAGCGGAAATCGACTTTTCACGACGTTTGCCACCCAAAGACATGCAGTTTATACGATTTGAATAAAGTTCGGAATTATCTCGTGAAATATTCATGCTGGAAATATCGGAATTTCGTGTCGGATCTCGCTCGTTAGGCGGTGTATTTCCGACTTCAGAATCCATTGTTTGGGACCTAAGCTGTTCGCAATGTTTGCGTAGTTTAGTAACACCATCCTCATCTACTACAATGTAAGTTTGATGTTCGCATTTCTCAGTGACAGTGCCGATAGACCATAGCTTAGAATTAGTTGTACTATAGTCCCAATACCATATTTTTTCCCGTACTTAATAAGATTTCAACGCATGGTTGTGTGTGTTTTGAACCTGTTTTTGTTGGTTTCTTTTACTTTAGTGGCAGGATCTGGATACAGTAAATCCAGTCGAGATTTTAATTCTCGGTTGAAATATAATGTTCTGGGTGAAGCTTGGTTGGCAGAACTTAACGTAATACGTGATGATAATAAATAGGAATTTATACTTTCTTGAATAGAGGATCCGTCCCGCCAAGCAGCCTTATAAATTCGCTTAAAATGATGTACATGGACCTCGGCCAAACCATTTACCCAAAGCGCAACGGCCGGGCCGGTCATGTGCTGGATCCCGTTAGCTTTTAGCCAGCTTTGAAATTCCACTGACATAAATTGCGGAGCATTGTCTGTAACTGAAGAATCCACCAGACCATATGAGGCAATGAGGTTATTTAAAGTATCTATCACTCTGGCTGATGTTGTGGATTTCATTTTATGCACGAATGGAATTTTACTATGTGCATCGACAAGGATGAAAAACATGTAATTGTCCATCGGCCCCAAAAAGTCAGCGTGGAATCTAGTATTAGGTTTTCGCGAATACTCCCAGGTATGCTTGGATCCTGCAGTTTGAGTATCCTTAAACTCTTAACAGTTTTGGCAGGATTTAACTTTGGTTTGAATTTCAGAATCAATCTTAGGCCACTACACCTTTGACCTAGTCAAGCTTTTAAATTTAACAATACCCAGGTGTGAGCTGTGTAAATCTTTCAAAATCTGCTTACGTAAGGCTGTCGGCACGACGATCCTAAACCTCCAAAATAAGGTATCATTCTCGATAGAGATTTCACTGCAGCGTACGAAGTACAGTTGCATGTTGGGGTTGTCACACACATCCGGCCAGCCATGGTTCACATAACGGTAAACTTTAGATAATAATTTATCGCGTTTACTTTCCAGAACAATAGTTTTGTTAAGCACTGGTAAATTGGAAACAGTCTCCAAAGCTAGAACATTATATTGGGTATCTGCTTCTTCAAACTCCTCAGTATTAGGAAGTGGAAGCCGGGACAGTGCATCAGCAGTTAAATTTTGCTTTCCAGGGATGTGCTGGAATTCGTAGTCATACGCATTTAACATTACTACCCACCTTTGAACTCTAGTGGCTGCCATTTGTAGTATACCTTTTTTTAGGGCCAAAGATCCAAATTAAAGCCTTTTGATCAGACTGCAATATGAATCTTTGCCCATAAACGTATTCATGGAATCGCTTCACTCCCCACGCCACACTGAGTGCTTCGTATCAAAATGACTGTAACCCTGTTCCGCCTGTGTTAACTTGCGTCATTCACCATTTGTCATGACATGCATAAGGCAAGCGCCGACCCCGTAAGGTGAGCCATCACAAACGAGCTTTAGTTTTAATTTGGATTCATAATGTACCAGAACCTTTGATTTAATAAATAGTTCTTTAACTTTGTTAACTGCTTGGTCACATTCTGGGGGGGGGGGGGGGGGGGGGGGGGGG
>JAHWFP010177662.1:0-12611 GCA_023313725.1 Lithobius niger
TTTTTTTTTTTGGCTACAGTTTAAGTGAACACAATTTACTTTAACCCAGACGTATTTGTTAATTTAATTGCAAGCAAAGAATTTTGGTTGTTGCATGGTTTCAATACGGAAACATGGCTGAAAAAGAAACATCTTCACGATACAATTACCAAATCCAAATCTGACCGTAACAGCTACGGCTTATGTGGAATAACAATTCACACCTTGCTAACTTAAATCTATTGTACTAAAAGCAACATTACCTGCCCAACCTTTTCTCCTATACCGCAGACGTCTCTTTTTCATCAATTTGGTTGGTGTATCGTCCCGACGCTTCGACAATGCGCCATTATTTGGTCCATTGCTGGACCCATTGTTTCCGTTGGCACACGGATTGTTAAAGTGACTGTTGACATGGCGTTCCAGGCCTGTCTGTGTCGTGAACCTTTGGCCACAGCCGGCAACAATGCAGTGGAATGGCTTGCTGCCTGCATGGCCGAGAACGTGGCGTTCCAGCCAGCTCAATGAACATGAGCTTTTCTTGTACACTTTGCATCCCAACCACATACAGGCAAAGGATTCGGCTCCTATTTGCGCTGTCACATGTACACCTTGAAGGTGTTCGACCACTTCTGCCCCACTCTTCATCACCAATGTACACTTGTCCCACTGACAGGGAACCCGATCACTGGACACAGATAAAACCTTTGGGCCAATAGCCTTGACCACAACCTTTGGCAAACCGCTATTGTCTTTGGCAAACCCAAACAAGGATTCATTTTTGGTTTTGGTTTCACACAATGCAGCTTCATTACTTTGGATGCTGCTGCAATCAAGTAGGAGGGGAGGAGGTAAAGATCCATCTATCACTTCGTTTTCACAACTCTGAAACGATTCGGCATCGTCATGGCAACAACTTTCTTCACAGAAGTTGTCGACCTCCAGTGGATCATGGTTGGTTTCAAAGGCATCGACTTTAGGGTGACAAAATCCTATACATGCTCCAACAGTAGTTGCTGATGAGATATTGTTGCCATAGCAACTCAGCCCATCTCCCTGAATTTTGTTGTTGGGCAAAGCCTCTCTCTGGAAGGAAAGACTTTTGTCGCTTTTTAGCCTCTGACAAGAGTCCAGGTCCACTGCGGTGAAAGACCCACAACAGTGGTGGTTGCTGTGATACCCATTCAATGTACTTGGCAGTGGAGTGCACGATCGTGGGGTATCCGGGCTTGGAGGTGAACATGGCTCTGTAATATCACTAGTTCCACTTGATTGCGACGAGTCAGTGTTGCTTAGTGTTGCAACGCCACTGAAAAGAAAAATGTCAAAATTAGTCAAGTTTTAATTCACGCCGCCTTTTAACAATATCAAGCTGTATGCAAAAACTAAATTCTACAAACATTATCCATCTCCAATGGAAAACAATATTACCTTTGTGGATAATAAATAAAACCAAAAATTTAGAGCTTGAGAGGAGAATTTGTAACTCTAAAAAGTCCCTATTGAAACACGTTAGATTCGTCCCTATTAGTTCAGTAAGTTTTCAGAGGGTGCCACGTGTGCCATCTGTTCACTTTTCAGCCCAAATCTAAAGTAAACTAAATTACAACTAAGCTAGGCTAAATAATAATTAAATACAAGCTAGTTTTGTTTAGTTTAATTTTAGGCTGAAAACTGCGTCAAAATTCCCACATAAAACACATGGCGCCTTCTACAAACTAAGACTGAACTAATACGAATGTAAGAAGTTTCAGTAGGGGTCTCGGTCACAAATTCTCCTCCCCAACCCTATAAATTCTTGATAAAACCAACAAAACACTGGCATTTATCTACCATTAGTACTATTATTCCTTGAATAGCAAATGACCCACACATAAGAGGCCATTTTACAAAGGCACCATGTGTTACAAAGGTTGTGACCTCTTACAGTTTGCACGTTCAAGCCCTTGATCACTCGTCTAGGCTTTTGCGGATGCTCCTAGCGAATCCGTACAAAGCTCACTTTTAGCTTTTCGCAATTGCTGAGTGAAATAAGAGGAATTCGGCAAGGAACAACGAATATGTAATGTGTAAAGATCTTCGAGTGGTATATTATTCAGTGCTGCAATTAGGGCTGGCTCAGGAGGGATGGGCTCGAGGGGAAAAAATTCAAATGATCGCAAAACTGTTTGACCACTTGCGCAACAAAGATGATTCTGTTCAAGCTAACTTGACCTACCTTAGCAAGTTTTTTCGTCTTACTAGTAAATAGTTTTTAATTGTTTTTTTATTCGGCTCTAACTTCAGTTTACTGAAAGACGATTAGACCAATTACAGTTACTGATGACACATTAATGTTTACTTATTGTGTGGTGTGGTTTTGGTAAATGCTGCCTATGGTAGTTTCCTTTTGGCCATATCAGAGGCTGAGAGTAGGACATTGGCATTTGGTCATAACCCATAACTACCTGAAAAAAACTTTCAGACTTTTTTTTTTTTAGATATGGCACTTGTGTCGGTTCTCGGATTCGAACCGGCATTCTCTTGGTTTGGAGCCTACGACGCTGCCCACTGGTCTGTGACTGCCCGCTTTGCCCCCCCCCCCCCCCCACACACACACACAAAGCTTGCGTCGCGGTCTCATACGTTGAAGGCGCACGTTCGTATCTAGGCAGCTATGGGTCAAGGTTTAATTCCTCTCTTGGATGTCCTGACATTTGTCCAAAAGACGACGAAAATAAAAAAAATAAAAGCTAGTAGTTAACTTCCTAATTACAGATTTAGGCAACTTTTAGGTTTTTTACAGTTTTAACTTTCATTCTTGTAGAAAATTCTACAGATGAAAATATAAATATGGGATAAGTATCGTGGCACATAGTGCGATATATGAAACGAACCCTGAGAGTACTACTCTAATTAATGGAATTTATGTGGCTTTGCAGCAAAATTTGAATCTGCTAGACATTTTTTTTTAACAGCAGCATTTTATATTTACCGTTTCATGCCAAAGGGGTATTAACTGATCAAGATGGTCATGCAGATTACTAGCAAAAATGGATTACTACAAGGCGTACTTTGGGGTGCTGAATTACTACAAGGAATACTTCGGATTACTGGATTATTACACAGACTACCGATTAGGCTACCTCCAGTATTACTACAAGGAATACTTTGGATTAGGCTACTGCCACGAACACTTCGGATTGCTACAGTGAATACTTAAGAATTACTGGATTACTACAAGGAATACTTTGGATTATGCTACTGCCAAGAATACTTCGAATTACTGGATTACTACAAGGAATACTTCGGATTATTGGATTACTACAAGGAATACTTCGGATAATGCTACTGCCAGGAATACATCGGATTAGGCTACTGCCAGGAATACATTGGATTACTGGTTTACTGCGAGGAATACTTTCAGGAATACTTTGGATTAGGCTACTGCCAGGAATACTTCGGATTACTGGGTAACTACGAGGATTACTCGGCTTAGCTGACGACTATCACTGATTTTCTGAGTTTCCTTCATATTATCTAGAAGTACCTTGGATTACTGAAGGTCACCACGGAATACGGGGAAATATCTCGGATTACTAGAATTACCAGACGATTCCCTAAAAATTCGTGGATTATCAAGAATCTGGATGACCAAAGTGTCTTGGTTCCATACGTTATTGTCTTTAAGAACTACACTCCAGCCCATGAAAAAATAAGTACAGAAAAACAAAACCAAAAAATTGGGTTGTTTGTACTAAAACGGCTTTCGCGAAACAATAAGGCAAAGGAAACTAACTATATGCTACCTTTGAGATTCCTGCCCGACCCCCAATCCAGCAGTGATGTGGTGTATCAACATATAACATCCCTCACCGCATAATTCCTAGCAAGGAGATCACTGCTCACCACATTGTGTAAAATTACCTCTAAACCCAGGCTCGCCACTCGGCTGTGCGTACATCACCCAGCTCAAATGGAAAGAGAGAGCCCACCTTTTAAAAGTCTCCTCCATCCCGAAAGAATGCATTAATTAATGTCTGCCTACACCTGAAAATATTAAAGACCTCCCTCAGCCAGGCAAGCATCTTCAGCACAACCATAAAAGTAATTCGTGCTTGCTGCGATAACTACAAGAAGAAAAGAAAGCATACAAAGCAGCAAGCTGTTTTAACTGCCACCAGCACAAGCTGCGTCTACAGATACAATCCCTAGGGTGTCCTTGAGTTTTATGCTTCTATGGATGGTCCCTCCTTTAGGTCTAGGGACTTTTTTTCTTTCTCCCCAAACAGGGGAAGAAAAAGCCAGGAGTTGTTTCGCAGGGAGGGAGGTAGGATGGTGTTTTAAAAGGCTTTTTGTATTCTAGGCAGCACACTCCACCAACCAGTGCCTCGGGGCAGATGGCAGGCTAGGCTGCAGCGTTCTTTTCATTCCCGTCCTTCACTTCCAGCCCACTTTCATTCCTACCTAAACCAGGTCTAGGCAAAACAGGAGCAAGAAGTCACTATTGTTTTGATGTTTTGTCCAGGCACGCGCCGCCAAGAAAACTAGCTTCCCCCAACACCTTTCAAAAGTTGCATATTAGTGATTGTGGTGAAAAGATAAGCAAAAAGAAAAAAACACATTAAAGTAATAAATAAATACCTCACTGCTAAACACTTCAGAGCTAGATAAAAGAAATGAATCCTTGATGACTTACGCAACGCTGAATCGGACCAATTATGATCTTTAATTCATAAATTTACAATTTGCTCTACACCATTATTTTTTTCTCAATTAAATAGTATTTTGCCGGCCCCCACTTATGCCGGCTGAAAATTGTTTCTTTGGCCTAAGGAAAACAAACATGACTTGTTAATTTTTGCGTTAAGTTCCACGAACGCAGCAACGTTCGAGAAACTAATGCAAAAATTAACAAGTTATGTATGTTTTCCAACGGGCAACAAGAAACAGTATTTTGCCAGCCCCCCCAGCCAGGACGGATGAAAATTGTTTCTTGTTGTCCGGTGAAAAACATACATAACCTGTTAATTTTTGCATTAGTTCCTCAAACGTTGCTGCATTCGAGGAGCTAATGCAAAATGCAAAAATTAACAGGTTGTGTAAGTTTTCTACCGGGCAACAAGAAACGTTAATCACTTCATTTCAGGAAGACAAGTGAAACAAACCAGCCAACAAACTCAATTCACTTTTTTAACTTTAAAACATGAGAATGTTTAAATCTGTGAGACCTGTAATCGGATCAAGTTAGGCAGGATATTCTACATTTTCAAGAAGTAGCTGCACGAGTTTTGTCTCAAAGTCCCGCCATCGCAGTATTCATTACATGCGATTATTGTAGTGTTTAGTCCACGCAAAACTTTTCTGTGCATTCCAACGATTTTACAGTTTTGGATTTTGCAGCTGGATAAGCAAACGATTAGTGTTTACATATGTCGCATTTAGCTTGCCTGCTACACAATTTCGTTTAAAACAACAATGCAGCAACACATGCAGCCACCGATTGAAAGTCTGCAGAATCGGGCAACATCTAGCACCATCTGATACCATCTAGCACTTGTTTGCATCACGGGGAGGAATACGCACACAAAGCCATTTCTTTTAACGAAACAAACAAGCCACGAGCCTCCTTAATTATTGATTGACAATTTGGTTAAGTGAACGTGCCCCTGGGAGCAAGCTGTTTACGGTTAACAATATCACTGCTGCTAGATGGCGTCACGGTAGTTTCGTACGATTTTCACCAGTGATATTGCCACTTTAAGGCGGATTTAACGACGAACAAGGCAGACTTAGGTTATCAGACTCGCGTTATTTCACACAATTTAACGCGCTCATCAATTTTAAGGCACAATGTAGAGTAGTAGACCACTCTCACTACCAACAAACGGACGACTCAAATTAGTTGTCTTGAGTTTTCCAAGAAATCTCCGTTCTTCTTCTTCCGAAGACAAGAACGGATGTCTTCTGAAATAAAAGAACTAATTTGAGTCGTCCATTTGTTGGTGGTGAAAGTATTCTACATTATGCCACAAATCGCCACCGTACTGCCGGTTACTGGTGTTTCACAAGCTGCCCCAACAACCCACACAAAATTTTTTTTAGCCTACACGACCTCACAGTATAGCAAATCCACTTAACTACCCAAGACTTAGAATTTGAGCCAGTTGTCTATCTGGCCATAAACGTTTAATCATAAGTTTATAACCATACCCACTAACTTTCAAATGAGTAAAGAAATTTTTTGATGATTTCATCCATGTAGTCAAACAAAATTTAAAACATTATTTAAGCACATACAAGCACTTCTATAATCCATCAAATTACTGAAATCCTTTACTGTGAGGTTTCCAGGTTTTCCAGAGTACATGACGTCATTTTGCAGGCTATTTACAGTAATTTTAGGAATGCAATTTTTTTCACACATTTTACCAGATATGTGTTAAAAAGGCTTAAGGCTATGGGAAATACATTATTTAAAATATTAATTTTTTCCCCGAGTTTTCCAGCTTTTTTGTAAAAAAAAAATTGGAGAATTCCCAGTTTTCCAGGTTGATGGGAACCCTGTACAAGCCCCGACTCAAAAGTGCTGAATGACTTTTAGCAACCCTCTCCAATGTCGGTCGTTACTACCATTATGGCGAATGGAAATCAGCCGTTGGAGACTTGGAACTTAACTTTCTAATCTATGGTAAGGCTAACTAGATAACCCGGAAAACTGCGAACCCTCCAACGCGGAGCTCAGGCGGTAGTTGCAGCTACTAATACATCTGTTAATGCTTTTGCCTTCGAAGCAGCAGAAGGCGAAGCATTAGCAGAGGTATTAGTAGCCGCAACTACCGCCAGAGCTCCGCGTAGGACGGGAAGAAGTAAGACGGTATATCTAGTTAACTTTCTAATCTATGGCCTTACTCACCAAAATGGCGACAAGCAATAGACAATGACACTGAAAGAGCCATATCTCGGGTACAGTACAAGTTATAGACAGGGCTAATTTAGGCCGGAACGGCGTTCCGGTTTCTTTTTTTAAAGCCAGAACGGCGATTCGGTTCTTTAAAGGGCAACATTTCACCTGTACCGAAAAATCTCATCTTTCGGGAATTTTCGCAATTTCCAATTAAGTGCAATCCATCCTAAAACCAACTAAAAATTACCATACCATTTAGTGAATTTGATTTAATTCAACCTCAGCCATCGTAACAAAACTAAATGTTGCGACTTTTACATTTGTTTGTTGCTACCCTGCTAGGCGAAACGGATGAGGTTTTCCTGTGGCTGCGATCCGCTAGACCCACGTTTCCAGTTTTCTCTTGTTCGTCTCATGCTGCAGAATGGCGATCGCGTTGGAGCCGGTGGTGTTGCAAATATTGTTGATAATACTTTTGGCGTTTTATAACTGTTAAAACGACAATTAAAATAAAATAAGATGTTTCATGTATCAACAATAAGTGGCTATTTTTCTGAATCAATCCTAACTTGAATTCGGTAAAACAGTTGGTAAAATACTGTTTTTAAGTGTTTAAAGTTTTTAATACATGCCTTTTTTTATTGGGGGAAGTTGGGGAGGGGAGTCAATCCACTTCAACTCCCATGGCGCATCCGGGGGGGGGGGGGAGAAAGTGGGTGACATTAATTTGTTCACCAAAAATAAATCAAAATAGCAAGGGGTTTAACAAAATAATGTATCGTATACGTCTTCAAAAAAGGTACGTTCTAGAAGCCAGAATAGGTGTTAAAATAGTTTAAAATGTTAAAGTTTCCGGGGCTCGGCCCCGGCCCCGGACCCTGCTGGGGGAGCTTACAGCGCTCCCCAGACCCCCTAGCTGTGGTTGTGATGGGTTGTAAATTACCCTAACTTTCTTCCTCTGCAAACAAGTGACAGTTCCGGTACTTTACTAATTACAAATTAAGCACTGGTTATAGACGAATGGTTTGCGGCATTATGCTAAGATTTTTAAGGGCTACGTTACTGCTTTTTTGCTGCATTGATACTGGGGTTAAAGAAAATTTTACAATTTCGGAAATGCATAAATTAGAGAAACCATGCATGGTGCAGGATGTATTAGGTATGTGGCGAGAGTAGAAATTGTGAAATGGCGAGTGCTTTCTATGGTCTACTGGCCAAGTAGCGACTGCTACTGGATTGACATTCGAGAGGGTTGACTTTCAGCATAATCTATACAATTAATGGTGAAATATTTTACTAGCACACTTATTACCAAGCATTTCTATCACCATCACTAATTTCGGCACCTAAAAAGGCAGAATCGGGAGGCAAACCATCCTGTTTGTTTCACAAAGTATGCGTGAGTCAGTCGACTCGCAATAGAGTTACAAAGACTAACCGAATAAACAACAACTGTTTTCCTACAGGAACAAATCACTAATTTCGAATCCAGGCAAGCCTTTCATTCAAAACAAAATCAAATACCAGAACCGAGAGGGTCACCTCACCCCCTACTTCACACATGGCAAGCTTCGAACAAAGTCGAGTCGACAGAGGATGTGGTTGAAGGGTAATTTCAAAACTTTTTTTTAGGCTTCTGTTCACTCTCGCAATACTCACCTACACTCCCACACTTTCCGTTTCCGATTTGAAGCAGAATGCATGCAAATGTTTGCATGGAAGAGTTCGACTAGCTGGCAAGACTAAATGCCTCCAAATGCTGCCTCTAAAATGGAAAGGTGACGAAGAAGGACCTCCTCAGCACATGATTTCTTTGCTCTAGGGGGGTCAGTTTCTTACAGTTTATTACTGCAAACAAGCTTGGCTGGTGGCTCCCTTTGTCAAGAGCTATTTTCTGCCCTGGCCAGCTGGAGAGATAGCTACCAATTTAGGATTAAGTTTCCTTTCGGCAGTTCAATACTATGGGGGCAAAGTAGCCTAACGGTTAGGGGTGGCACGATAATCGATAATTCGATAACATCGCGCTAAAGATTTTCGTCGATTATCGTTTCACGCGTTTTTCTGATTCATCGGATTATCATGCAAACCCCGATGCTTAAATTTTCATATCTCTGAAACCGTAACAGCTAGAAACAAGCGGTTTGCGGCATCGGGTGTAGAAGTACAAGGGCTCCCCAACCAAGCTCTGCAATATTGTAGCTAGCCATTTTAGCTGATTGGAGAGTTAGTTTAATGCAAACAATTTTTAATCATTAAATAGCGCAACTGCCAAATTGTTTCTTCATGGTGACGAAGCAATGGACAATGGTAAGTTCTTTTTCATGTCTTCTGGCCAAATGGCGACTGTCGCACAATTCGCATTCGTGAAAGTTGCACCGTAGGCTTCAGCCAGGTTTTTTTTTTAAATTAACAAAATTAAATTGGTTATTCCAGCCTCAAAATACTTTATAAGAGATATTACCAATTATCGCGATAATTCTAAAAATTTTATCGGGATAAAACATTGTTGTATCGTGTCACCCCTACTAATGGTTAGCACGACCATCTCATGTGCAATAAGAGGTCCCGGGTTGTGATGCCTCGTGCTCATGTCCATTGTGGCATGTGAAAGATCCTACGAATTTCCGATTGGTATTACGTACCAAAATTGACCCTCCCGCCTTGAAACATGGCTCTGGCTGGGAGCGCGTCAAACCTAGAGCAGTTTAATACTATATGAAAATGTCAAGGTCAACAACCAGACCAACTCAACTACCAATTCAAACTGCATCGTACTTCAGCCCTCATTTTGCCAGCTATACTCCAGCCAATAACCAAAATAAAATCATAAATTAAAAAAAAACAAAAACATCCACCTGCAGTTAGTTGCCTCTAATTTAAACGAATTGGATGCAACAAGAGTCAAATGGTTCGACTTTAAATTAACGAGTTGGGATTGATCTCGACTCCCGGTTGGCTTTTCTGTATGGATCAGTTTTGCAAAATCACTTCAGACGCATGTAAATGTTGCAAAGGTATTCTCTTTCCTATTTTTCCCCTTGTGAAAAACGGTTTTGCTACATTCATTCTAACCTATGCAAATATTGCAAAAGTTATCTCGCGCAGGATGCTCAAATACAGTACGAAGTCGTCCTTTTAACAAAGGTATTGGAGAATGGAATTGTTGTTAGCTAGTGTAGTTTTTAGTTTTTTTTTAATTCCCTAATCTAGAATTCTTCCATTAGCGAAATTTAATTTTTACGTTTGTAATTCACCATTTTTAAAGAACTCACCCAATAATTTTCAACCTACACTGTTTTATAACTTTTAAAGAGTCTCTACCCTTCCTTCAAATAAGAGGCGGCTTTCAAATTCGACCATAAATCCCTTGTTCCTCCAACCCATTCACTAGTACTTGGAAGTCAAAGTCAATGCACTTCCATTCACAAACCAGTTACTCTCCTCCCCTGTCCTTCACAACAATTATTTACTCCTGCCAAGGCACATTACAGTTTGCGTGCCTACCAGCCCATTTACTAGGGATGTCTGCTTCAGCTGAGAAAATCGAAATTCACCATATCGACTAGCCTATGTAAAAACACTTCAGTCTAGTCAGCTCAAACCAGCGGTATTTGCACTAAATACAAAATGGCAGCTTTCTTGTCCATTTTTTTTTTTACAATCATAATACAAAAGTTTTTTTTCTTTCCGGTCATTAGGAGAGTCAGCGGTAATAATTTCCACATGTAAAACGAGTCAAACACGATACCAGAGACCAACATTAGTAAATAATAATCATGTCCGATTCACCAGTTATTTACAAAATTCTTGAAATATTACGCTCATTTTTTAACATTACATCCTCCTTTTCCCAAGGCAATGGGTGGAGAGAGGGGAACTGAAGAAACCACAGGATTAGTAGACCACAGAGAAAACCATTTTCAAGGCTTTTCTACGAAAACAAACCCAATCTCAAGGCATGTTAAATTGCCTAATAAGTTACAGTTTACTAGGCTAGTCTATATGAAATTTATTTGTCACTTGAAGTAGGAAGCTGAGGAAGAAATACAGCAATAGTCAAATAATCAGAGGAATAACATTTGCTCAGCCCCCCCCCCCCCCCCCCATCACAAATGTCTTGCTCTGCATGGCACCTCTCTTTCGACCTCCCAACCAATCTGCAGTGAGCTACGATTATTACGTGTTTAAAACACCTGATAACCCTAGGAGGACGCATACATCGTTCATAGTAGACATGCTTTCAGCTGACATATTAATTTTATTTACTTATTCAATTTATTAACTTGGGTTATACAGTCATTTCCGTATTCCAGCAATCACAGTACCTTAACAAAATTCAAGGCAGTTTCAAGGCTCCGACAATAAAAATTACCCATATATTAAAAGCTTTTTTTCAAACTTTGAATTTTGACGCTTCAAATTTAGGGTTTTTCAAGGTATTCAAGGCTGTGCACGAATGTAGACAACGGGGAAAGTTGTTGAAAATTGGGGGGGGGGGGGGGTGGTTTTCTACTAATGAATTCCAAAGATTAAAGTATTGGTATGATTATACACAAGTGCTATCACTGCAGTTGAAGAGGTGATTAATAAGCTGGAAACGTCATCAATGAAGCATAATCATAGTTTTGTCGGGAAAAAAAATGGAAGTGAGCATTATTTCTCTTCTGCGGACCCAAAAAAAAAAACAATTACGATGAAACTGAATGAGATTCACAACTTCGTTCATAATGGCCTTTGTTATCAAATTGGAAGCAAATTCTAAAAGTTCGACGAATTCAGAAGCACTCGATTTATTCGAACACGATGCTTTGCTCGACTGAAGAGATCAGCACAATTAGCGATCTCGATTCAAACAAAAACAGGACGTAAGAGTTAATAAAGAAAGAAAAAAAACACTTAAAATTACAACTAGTCAAGGCGGCCGGCCACAGGAACCAGCTGGAAAGCAGAAACGTCGGAACAATAACCAAATATCTCGAAACTCCAGCTGCAAATTGTGACCGCAAAGAAAGAAAACAGCTGGGACTTATTCCCCGACAGAAAAACCGTTAAGACTTGGCCACGTTTTAAAAAGAAAATAACTACGTTTCTCTTGACCTCTTTTGTTTTTTATAAATTCAACAGATTGAACACATGTTCCATGGTTACGTCTCCACCAACAATAAGCAGCTAGCTACTAATTTCAGGGAATCCTTGTTAGATGAACAGCCAGTGTTACCACAGGCGTATAATTATTTAAACTTTCTAGAAATAAACCATACACTAGAAATCGAGCGGGGGCAGGAGGGGGTTGGACGAGAGTTAATAAAAGATGACTGAACCCACAAGGACCATTTTTAAAGCCAGCACCTGGTTTGTGTTTTTTTTTTCTTACCTACTTATGGTCTCACTAATATAGAAATTCAGAAAATGCAATTAGTTGTTTGTTGGAAGCAGGTTGCAACACGAAATTTTGGGGAAAAAAAGCAAGCGTCCAAAGAAAAAAAGCATTCGGGGCGGGGGGTGAGGGTTTTCCCCTACTAAGGTATATTTGTAAAACCTTGAAATTTTATAAAATTTACCAGGGTGACTTGAGTGCACACGATGTAGGTACATGCAGGAATTCCTGAAGGTTTCCACCAAGTAATTTTGCGTCTTCTCCTTTCAGTTAGGAGGTCTGGGAGAGCGCTGTGAGGCCCCCCCCCCCCCCCTTCTAATGAGCAAATTAACAGAAAGGTAATGGACCACGAAAACCATAAAATAAAAT
>JAHWFP010177663.1:2441-33079 GCA_023313725.1 Lithobius niger
GGAGACTTCACACGGGAACGACAAACATCCTAAAGCCACACCAGTCAGAACTGCCGGAAACTATGAAGAGTGTAACTATAGGTGTGCTCTTATAACTTGAGACCATACTGTCATACTCGGTCATACATTTTTGGCTGTCACTTTATTTTTTTTTTACTTGGGACAAAATAGTCGCAGGTTTGATTTTTTTAACTCTTGGGATTAATTTTTTGGCTGGGACCATGGTTCCGCGGCTGAATTGTCTGGCACCCATCCAAATAAGTCATCATTTTTTTAAGAGCACAAGTTGTTGGTTGTTGTTGGGGGGGGGGGGGGGGGCCAAAAAACCCGCCGGGGGGGTTTAATTTTTTTTTGCCCCCCCCCCCCCCCAGTTTCGTTGTCCTTGGCCCGGCCCTGTTTTAATCGGTTGAAGGGGTGAAGGCCAAGAAAAGAACGTCAAGTTGTACTCGAATTAAAAAGTGAAGTAGCCTTTAAATTATTAATTGCTGCATGGATTAAAGCAAATGCAATATTTAATAGTACAAGGTTTCCTAGTAATCCAATTTTTGTCACTGTCTGGATTATTTATGTGGATGTTGACTCAGACAAGTCGAAAATAAAAACAGAAGTATTATATACCACTAAACTGTAAATTGGGCCCAGGTAGCTATGATTGAAGAAGTTAAAAAGGTTATAAACATTTAAATGTCCAGCAATAATGCTATAACGCATTTAATTAGAGTGTTTACTAAATGAAGCATTGAAATTTCGTTGGTTGAAGTCTTAAGTTGCAAAATAGAGGTAAACATTCACCACCTATTTTATCCTTTTTCATATGAAGAGTATGCTCTTCGAGTTTAAGATTTACTTGATAAAAATTTTAATAAATGTTGCGGACAGTTTTTCGGACGAAGTAGGTGAGTAGATAGGACTTGTTAAGAAGTTTCCAAAAGAAGTAAAGCGACGGGCCCGAGACAATATTGTCGCTCAACGAATACCACCCATGCAAATATCACTTTTAAACCGATGAATTATCATCTACAATTCAAGTTAAACCCCTGGTTAATGATCCTAAGATGATTTCCATCGAAAAAAAGTAGATCGACAGGTAGCAAACAATTTATATTAGTCAGCCTTCTGGTGCCGAAATTCTAGAATGTCCAACTTTAAAACACTTAGGCCCTAGCTCAGGTAAATGTTTTGCAAATATCTGGACCGATTCGATCTTTCAATGTTCTTTCAACAGTCGTGGTGACCAGACCTGGCTACTGTACTCCAGTAGTGGGTGCAAGTAGACTTTATAAGTCCAAAGCTTTGTGTCAAAATTCACCGTGTCATAGCACCGCTGGGCGATTGCAGCCCGTCGATTGCCAATTCATATTTACAATGTGCAGTGAATTTAAGGTCATCCTGGAACCGGACACCAAGATCCTTGAAACAATTTGAAGCAACTTTAAGATTCAATTTTCTAGGCAATACTTAAAGGGTACCATCACAGTATCTAATGGGAAGCTATGACACTTAATCAAGTGAAAGGGAAAGCTCCCAATTTGTAGACCAGTCAAAAATTGGGTCAATGCTCAATTGTAGTTTAAAACAATCATCTTCAGTAAAGGCGCATTTATGCAATGACCCGCCTTTGCATTCCCCCAGCTAGAATTTAATCTTGATGGCAAAGTTGTCGTTGCCATGGTAACAACGCTACCTTGATTAGCTAAATCCGACGTCGTTTGAGTAAATGCTTTTATGTTTTGTAATCCGTGACAATGAGATAAAGAATTCCTCCTTATGAAATTTGTTCAGTCGCTTCTGAACTCGCATTGTTGACGTTTTTTGTTGCCAGTCGAGAGAGCTAAAACCGCCGCCATGTTGGAATTTTAGATGATTTCTAGCGTCTAGCTGCGAGAATGTAACGGCTAGTCGTTGCATAAACGGCGCGCCCTAACGACTGGTGCGTGCAGTTTGAAATCATCCGCAAATTTTAATTAGTAGACCGATGTTTTCAAGGCAAGTCAGACAGTTTTTTAAAAAAAGGACAAATAACAATGGTCCGAGGTCGGATCCCTGTGGCACACCACTGACATCTGCTGTAGCTTCCGGGCTTATTTGTTCAAAAATCACGCGTTGAGTTTTATTACAAATGAAAGCCTGGATCCAGGAAAGCAATTTCTCGTCAAAACTGCATTATTTTAGTTTATAAATTAATATTTAATGTACTACAGATTCAAAAGTCTTTATAAAATCAAAGAGCATAATTTAAAAATGTCACATCGCTCACTTTGAAAATTCGAATCCATGTTTATGTCTTGTATATACGCTTAGATTTCAAAGTAAAGGATATTTACTGTTTCAATATCCTTGAAAATTTTCGACAGTCTGGTTTTCTGGAGTTGGAGGGGCTCAGAACGACTGTCTTCATCAGGCTACCACGTCACCGCTCACTTCGTCGTGATCGTTCGTCTGCTATTTGAATGCGATGCGGGGCCATAGCCTCTGTAACTTGCAGGCCAGTACACCACTTCTCCCGCAGCAACTTATTAAACTCTCCTCTCAGCAGGAACTGAATGTTTGGGTTTGAAGGTCCCTGGATATTCATCAGCACAGCCTTCTCTCGGCTGTGCTATTGAATAGTCAGGCATTCTAGGCTTCTCAGATGCACATCATTGTAGAGAAGGCAGCTGGGAAGGCACTGTGACTTTCCTCAAGTCCAACTCTTTAACAATTAGGTGAGGTGGTATTAGAACCTCAGCAACTATCTCCCACAAAATTATGAGGTTTATTTCTGATTGTTTTTTCGATATAATGGTGTGTGTTGTTGTTTTTTTTTTTTTTTGTAACATCTTACCTTTCCATACTGGGATCATACGAAAAGCAGCTACAGGACCAAGACTCAAAAACTGTCCGAGACAAGCTTCCATAAACATGAGAGGATATCCAACAAATATCATAAGTATCATATACGGGAACAAAAAGGCGGCTGCATTAAAAAATGAACAGCAATGTTTTACAACAATAACAACAACATGTTATAAAGGAAGATAAAAATGGCGACCACAAATACAACCAAGAGCCAACAATTACTTCGGAAAAAATTCCACTAATTTGTGCTTTGGTTTTTTAATTGCATTTCAGCAAGGAAAGACGACGGGAAATTTCTATTAAACGTGTTATAACTTTGAGCTTAATACGACGCAATGTACGAAGGTAATTAATTTCAAATAGACCTATGACAAATTTTCTTGTACGAGACAGACGAATCCTGGGTAGAATCCGTTTTAAAATATAAGGCTAATATAATGGTCATGTCGCGACTCTGTATTCAAAACACATTGTTGACAACCAAAGCAGCAATGCGAGAATTTTTTTTCAGTACAAACATTTTTTCTCCACGGTTAAAATGAGTGGAGAAAGTAGGAACATTTTTTTTTTTGGGAAAATCGAGTGGCAGTTTATAAAACAAGAAAATATAAACCTGTTGCTGCATCCTGGAATCGAGACTGTGTGAGGCAAGATTTTTTTCAACTAGATAACCCAACAATGGATTTTACCATAGTCCCCAGATGCTACAACGGGTTTATTTTCCATACTTTTTATTAGATATTGTGAACTGTGACGATTCATCCAATTTTGGCAAAAGGCATTGTGAAGCCAAAATAATTCAGTTTTTACAAAAAATAAAAGAAAAAACAAGTGGCTCTCCATAGCAATAACGATAAGAAATGTTGTTGTTTATTTTCAAAGATGCAGCAATGTCGATCCAAACATAAATACAAAAACGTCAAGAGTGCCGTAAAAAAGGGGGATATATGATTGAATTTTCACTTGTTAAAATGAACACGGATAAAAAATGATGATTTTTAATTGAAATAAATTGAGAAAATTCCATCTGTTTAGGTGCTGTTGGGCTTCACGTTTTCATTATATGATTGGTAAAGCACAACAGCACCTAAACAGATGGAATTTTCTCAATTGCACATTTTATTATTTCAATTAAAAATCATCAATTTTTATCCGTGTTCATTTTAACAAGTGAAAATTCAATCATTTATCCGCCTTTTTTACGGCACTCTTGACGTTTTTGTTTGTAATCCGTGTACCTTTTTTTACAGCTATGGCGCTGCGCTACAAAGCTTTATGCATGCAGTCGATTGTTGCTGACCACTTTGAAACAATTCAACTCAGCTCTGAAAGCCTCCATCTGCGAAATAAATACGCCATTCTATCGTTTTTAGCTGCCAATTTCGAGGCCTACGCAGCTGAGTTTAGTTTAAAAATATATGCTTTTAGCTGAAACACTGATTTTTTCATTACCGTTCAACAATCAACTTTTTAGCAAAGACATAACACGTGCACGAAGAATAAATCTGGAATTAGCCGAGTGGCATTGTTCCCTAAATACAATGGTTAAAACAATGTAAAACAATCAAAATGATCGTTTAGGGTCCTGTAACTCCGGAATGGATCGACCAATCGAAAAAGTGGTTCCTGTAAGGTTGAAGCCCAGGGAAATTTCTGGCTCAGATCAAGTTTCAGAATTTAGGAAGGTGCAGTAGTTTTTTTTTCTGAAACCGTGTCAGCCAAGAACAAGAACAAGAACCAGAACAAGTGAACAGTTTTTAAATTTACGTGTGGCTCCCTACGTTTACTTTGCACGGAATTACATAAAAGTTGGTGTAAAGTTGCTATCTACTATCTGGCCAAGTCGGGTCGAAATATATTGAATAGAAACGGAGAAATTAATAGTTTTAGTTTTGCTGGAGAGAGGACTTCAATTATTTTATATAACGGTAGCCGTGTATGATACTCATAATTTGATTTTGCATCCCAAAAAAGGCACTTTTGATTTTTAAAAAAATAGTGGATTGAAAAAAGTGTTGGAAATTTGCAGCGTTTGCTTTGCAGCACTGAGCAAATAAGTGGACTTGAAAAATGTCATGCAGTGAGTGTAATTTGGGTCATCCAGTACGTTAAATTCGCATTCCTAAATCTTATCCCAGCAAAATTGAAGAAATACTAATTTATCGGCAAATATCCTAGGAATAGTTTCCAATGGCACCTTTAACCTTTTAACTGCTGGGATATTGCGATGCGAGTGGAAAACTGCACATCGGCCATTATTAATAACGTATTATTCTTATAAAATAAAATTGTGCTTTCATATATTATTGTCCAAATATTTTAAATTGCGTACTTTATCCCACTTTGAAAACTTTAGTTCCGAAGGAAACGAAAGCTGTTCTTACTTAGTGCATTAGCAAAGTGCGTTAACGAAGAATTAGTGCATTAAAAACGAAGCATTAACAATCGTGACTGGTGTTGGCTATAGCATATGTTGGCATCTGTGCATGATGGAATTACGATTTTATTTTTTTTTGGGGGAAAGGGGGTGGGGCGGGTTTGTTTGGGTGTAGTTGAGCCATCAAGAACCTGCCATCCTGCTACATTGAAAGAGGAAAACCATAAGTTGAAAGCCAAAGTTTGAAAGCCTGAACTTTAGGGAAAAAAAGGTGAGGTGAGCAGGTTGATGCTTTAGAATAGGCACGCCTATTCTCCAATAACATGTTCAGGCTCGTATTAAAAACTGCCACTAAATGTCAAAGGACCCTCGAAATGGTGTGTCCCACATTTAGCATCCCACCTAACGAGAATCATACAGTGATGTGATCAGTGATTGAAAGGATCTTGACAAAAACTAACTAAGTGGAAAGAGGTCTAGCCTGAGTAGGGGATTCTAGATCCAGAACTTTAGATTTAGTTAAGGTTTGTGACTGAAGAAACTAGCTTACTTTGGGCCTACCCTAGAAGCTAACCCTAACTAAGGGTTCATCAAAATCAGCCTACTAAAGGCTTAGTAGCAAAAAAATCCCCTAACTAGCAGACCTAGCAGGGGTTGAGGAAGACCAAGTGGCAGGGCCGAAGGCTAACTGATTTTGCATGCTGGCTCTGTTTCTTAAATACGGTGTGGTTACCCCCAATAACCACGAAATAACAAGGGTAATTGAAAGTTCTAGAAGGTTCTAGAAGCAGGAACCAGAAATCAAATTACAATACATAGATAATTTAACTTATAATAGATTAGACAGATAAAGGCTTAATTGGCCATGGGCCCTTCCAAACATTGGCAACATACAAGAATTGCAACAAATCTAGCCGAGTGTTGCACTACTCATTGGGGCAGATTGCCCACGTCAAGATTCCCCGAGACTTTACTGGATCATTCAGAATACGGGCATAATATTTTGGGCTGATTTATGAAATATTTGGTATTTTCTTATGCGTCACGTACAATTTTAGATCCAGGAAAGCAGTTAGCGACCACTATCCCGTAATCCTTCCATCACTCTTCTGGAAAACTAGCTGTATTGCAACTAAATTTACCTTACCTCCTCCGTTGCTGTAGGCAAGATAGGGAAATCGCCACACATTTCCAAACCCAATACAGTAGCCCATCAGGGAAAGGAGATATTCGATATGCTTGTCCCATACTTCCCTCTCCGCTACGGTGTACATCACCACTGATTGTTGTGCCACTGACACAGACATGATGACTTTTAGATTTTTTATTGAGTCACTGCGGATAAAGAAGATAAATGAATGTATCCATAAAAACTATGCTGTAAATCTTAACTCAATAGTGGAATAACCCTCTAGATGCTATATAGCTTTACTTAACAGTGGATTAACCCTGGAAGATGCTGCAGTATTAAGTCACTAGTCGGTAATCCTCTAAGATGCTACGAAGCTTTATTCAACAGGAGATCAACCCTAAAAGATGCTGTGAAACTTTAAGCAACAGCGATTAACCCTAGAGAATTTGTACAGCTTTTCTTAACAGTGGTCTAAACCTAGAATATGCAGTGAAGCTTCGTTTAACAGTAGGTTAATGGCGGAAGGTAGTATGAAAATATCCCATACTGCCTATAATGCAGAAATATGATTTAGAGCATTAACAGCACCAAAAACCTTGAAGATTCGGTGATGCTTAAATCAGTAGTTAATCCTGTAAGAAGTTGTAAAGCTCTATCTGCAGTAGGTTAAAGTTGAAGATTCTGTGGAGCTATTCTCAACAGTGGTTTACAACTGAGAATAGAAATATACAACTTTACTACTCAGTAGGTCAACCCTGGGAAATGTTGTAAAAAATTGCTAAACATTAAGTTAAATCAGAAAATAAAATTGTGAAACTTTCTTCGAAAGTGGTCAATATTAGAAGATGCAATGCAGCATTAATAAAAATTACGTTAACCCTGTGAGATACTGGGAAGCATTACTCAACAACGGGGTAACCAATGAAAACCATGTTCAACTTTATTCAAGAGGGGTTAATCCTGAAATATGCTTCGTGGCATGGGATGGAGCAATGCCCAATCCCTTCAACAGGTTGCAGACCAATTCCATATCCTGCACCCAGACAGACCCACTCCATGCTGGGCCATGATCTCCGATATGTTGAGGAAATTCAAGGAAACAGGCTCTGTTTATGATGACTGGAGAGATTGTGGACGTTCGTGCACATCAATAATAGATGAAGACCAGTCATTTATGCTATCAAAGCAGCCACCCTCAACCCCCCCCCCCCACCCTGCAAACATCACAATGCTCTCTAGCCAGAGAATTAAATATTGGCAATACCGCTGTGCAGAGAGACCTGAAGGAACAGGGTTACCATGCAGAGGAGTGCAAACATACTCGAACTCTATTTCGGAAGATGTCGGGAAAAAATAGTTTTGATATAAACTCTAAACCCTAGCCAACTCATGCAAGATAGCCTTTCAGTCAACAAAAAATGCACACTAAAAATGGAAACGTTTCTTGCTACGGTGCAAACGTAACCAGATATGGACACCGGCACCTACAAAGGCTGCTTACAGAAATAACTAATTTTCAACATGGATATACGTCCAAATATTTACACCCGAACTAAATGTAAAACTAGGCATATAATTTCGTACTATAGATCACAAGCACTCAGCCAACCAAGAGATGATACAATACACGCGTTTTCCGTTGTGTTATAAAAATGTAACTCAAAATATTTTCGTAACTAATTTACCAGCACGATTTCTTCTCTGAGCACTCAATTTAGCCTATACGATTTCTTCCCAGTGCTCTGCGAATGAATCCAATACGAAATTATATGCCTAGTTTTACATTTAGTTCGGGTGAAAATATTTCGACGTATTTCCATGTTGCAAATTAGTTATTGCTGTAAGCAGCCTTTGTAAGCACCAGTGTCCATATCTGATCACGTTTGCACGGTAGCAAGAAGCGTTTCCATTTTTAATGTGCATTTTTTGTTGAATGAAAGGCTATCTTGCATGAGTTGGCTACGGTTCAGAGTTAATATCAAAACTATTTTTTCCTGACATCTTCCGAAATAGAGTTCGAGTATGTTTGCACTCCTCTGGATGGCGCCACTCGTAATTAGGCCTATATTTGTGCGATTAAGCCTACAACTTGCATTAGCAAATATTTACTAACAGTGGTTAGGTTCCAAAGTACGCCAAACTAGGTCAAGTATGCAAAGTAATTTGTACTAGGGCACGGAGTGATCAGAACTTCACCGGTGGATCCCTTCGTGCCCTCTAGTGCGATTCTCCCTACCATGTTTATGACAGGTTCGTCCAGTTCCTAACTGACCTAAACCTATCCAATCTTTGGTAACACTATGGATAAACTTGGGATTGATAGAAATCGCCAGTGAAACCCTTGGTCCCCTCTCGGTGCATCTGGCCCAACTAGCAATTCCCACCCTACCATGTTAATACTAGGTTCTTCCAGTTGGCAACAATCTGAAATTTATCGAACCTTTGATAACAGTAGCGGTCAATTTTAGAATGATGAAAGAATAAGCTATCTAACCCTTGGTGCCCCTTATGAGCGATTGGCTGAACTGGCAATACCCTCCCTACCGCGTTTATACTAGGTTCTTTCAATCCCAAACTGTCCTACAGCTATCTAACCTTTGCCTACAGTGGGGATAAACCCTAAAATGAACAGAAAATCACCGGTAAAATGGTTGGTGCCATCTCAGTACACTTGGCTGAACTGACAATATCTTCTAACATGGTTATAACATGCTCCTCTAGTCTCAAACTGTCCTAATTGCATCCTTTGGTAACATTACGGATAAATCCGGGTATAAACAGAAAATCAATGAAGAAACGCTGGGGGCCACCTTGGTGCATTTGGTTGAGCTAGCAGTTCCTCTTACAATGTTTCTAACTCTCGTAAATATATTCAACCGTTGCAACAGTATGGATGAACGTGAAAATGATTGGAAACTCACAAGTGAAACACTTGATGTCCTGCAGGTGCTGAACTAGGAATTCTCTCCGTACCATGTTTATGCTAGGTACATCCAGTTCTAAATTCTTATAAACCTATAAAACCTTTGGTAACAGCGTGGTTGAACCCAGGAATGAAAATAATTCTTCAGTGAAACCATTGGTGCCTTTTCGGGACACTTGGCTAAACTGACAATTCTTTCCCCACCATGTTTGAAATAGGTCTCACTTGTGCAAACGTCTCTAAACCTATCCAACCTTTGGTACCAACAGCACAGATAAACCCTGGAATGAACAGAATATGGCCCCACGAATCCTTGGTGTCCTTAGGTGAGATTGGATGAGCTAGCAATCTCCTGTATACCATATTTATAATAGGTTCCTCCAGTTCAAAATGCTACTAAATTTATCCAAATTTTGGCAATAGTAAAGATAAATTCTCGCTTTGGTGCCGTCTAGCTGCAATTGCTTGAAATGACAAAACCTCCCTCCTTGGTCCCCAACTCTCTTTAATCCAGCCAACCTTTTGTAAAAGCAAAGATAAACCCCGGAATGATCTGTAAATCAACAGTTGAACCCTAGGTGCCCTATCAGTATCTTTGACTGAATTATTAATTCCCTCCCTGCCATATTTATACTGTGACCCTCTAGTCCCAAACTCTATTAAATATATCCAACCCTTGGTAATAGTATGGATAAACCACGGAATGACAAGAAAATCACCAGTGGAACCTTTGTGGCTCTCTCAGTGTGTTTCCATCACCCTCCCTGCCAATTTTATAATACGTTCCTCCAGTTCCAAACTCTCTTAACTCTATCTAATCTTTGGTAACAGGATTAATAACCCCCTGAATTACTAGAAAATCTCCAGTGGAACCTTTGTGGCTCAATCAGTGTGTTTCCATCACCCTCCCTGCCAATTTTATAATACATTCCTCCAGTTCCAAACTCTCTTAACTCTATCTAATCTTTGGTAACAGGATTAATAACCCCCTGAATTACTAGAAAATCTCCAGTGGAACCCTCGGCGCCCTAAGAACAATTGGCTGAACTAGCAGTTCTTAACCTACCATGTTTTTGTTACTCCAGTCCCAAACCCTCCTAAACATATCCAACCTCTGGTTAACAGCAGGCATAAACACAGAAATGATCGAAAAATCACCAGTTGAATCCTGGGTGGCCTGTCTGCAATAGCAATTCCCTTCCTGGAATGTTTATACTAGGTTCCTTCAGTCCCAAACTCTCCTAAACCTTTAGCAACAGTAGGGAAGGTATTTCACTGGGAAGAGAACAAGTAATACCAGGGAACGACTGTCCACAATTCGACAGTGCAGCAATAATAGGCTGCAGAAGCACTGTGGTTGTCGCCAAGTACCCTCGATAAATTGCCCTAATGTGTGCTATAAATGGCCCACATTTTACCAAACCTTTTAATTTATGACGTTCTTTACTGATCTAAGAGACCTAAAATTATCTGACGTAGCTTTGTTTAACCGACCTACAATAATGTGAAACTAATGACAAAACACAAACTATAGCGAACAAAAGGTATGAAACTCTGCCATTATTTGAAGGTGCTATTTTCAGTTCATCCCTTCCCCGTAGTAAACACGGTTCTTTCCTTTTAAACGCAAATTTATATAACATTTCTTTAAATGCTTTAACTTGAGTGTTGCATGAATAGAATTCCTAACTTCGTGTTTATTGACTTGTTTTTATTACTTACCAAAACTTGGGATATCAATCGAAGCAAAATTCGTTACTTCGTAATTTGATATCAAGCATGTTTCCTATAATGCACGCTTCTTTTCACAAAGTCTTCACAATAAAAGAGTTCATTTTCATATGTATTTACTGATAGTATTCTCGTAGTCCCTTACAAACAACTCGGAGAAAACACGCCAAAGTCAAACTTGAGAAAACTTGGGAAATCAAACGTGGTAGAAAAATTTGCCATTTATCTGATTGGACTGGAACTATTTTGTCAGGAGCCCAGTCCATTGACCATCAGTCCCAGTGCATTGGTCAGCAACACAAGTCTACTTTGTAGTTAAGGTTCCTTCAGTTCAACATTGTTGCATCAATTGTGATTGTTTTTAAATAGTTTTCCCTCTTATCGTCGTGGGGGAAGATAACCCTGCTTGGGTTCGCGCTCCTTAAAACCAAGAACAAACAAAATTAAGGGAGACGAACTCAAACCGGTCTATCTGTCCTACTGTAGATGTCGAGAGGTACAATTATTTAGCTGGAGAAATCCAAGCAGAAGATACCCAGGCTTTTTGACACACTACAATCGACATGAGCACATGCCACCACAGAGCCCTTCTCGTCTCGGAAGTGCCAGAATCAATTACAAAGGGTAAACGAAGCAAGCAGTCTGCATTAAAGACTGGCCTTGTGAGGATACACAATACACTAGTCTGAGAAAGAAAGAAAAGTGGGACTCGAGACGGGACGTAAACGGGAAGTGGGTTCGAGTCCCAGTCAGGGCAATTGTATTTTCTTTCTTTCTCAGATTAGCGTATTGTGTATCCTCACAAGGCCAGTCTTTAATACAGACTGCTTGTTTCGATTACCCTTTACCTTGTGAAGACTTTCTGTATTTACTACTTGCATTATTTCTAATGAGGAGGCCAAGATGCAAAGTTGCTTTCTCTCCTTGTATGTATGTTTGTGATATCTAGGTCACTTCTGAGAAAGATTGAATAGCTCGGCTGGAGCCTGTAGTTAGTACCCGCCCTGGTAGCGCAGTGGTTAGAGTGCCCGGCTGGTAAACGGGAAGTCCTGGGTTCGAGTCCCAGTCGGGGCAGTTGTCTGTTCTTTCCTTCTCAGACGAGTGTATTGTGTATCCTCACAAGGCCAATCTTTAATGCAGACTGCTTGCTTCGTTTACTCTTTACCTTGTGATTTCTTTCTTTCTTTGCTGTTAACCCTGCTGTACGCGTTTTAGAACATAGGTTTCAATTAAATCGATATAGATGTAAATCTGGTAATTGCTGATATTTATATTGTGAACCTGCTCGCTATACATCCTTGCTATAACTATGACGACGAATGCACAACGACGAGTGGTTTACTGATTTTCATGTCGTGGACCAGTTGCTAATGCTGTAACCATGCAGCAATTCGAGTTTTTAAAACCATATCTCTATTCCTCAAACGCTTGCAGGACAGACCCTGTAATCGTTTTTGTCCGCCGCTTTAAACACAAGGGTCCTTCTGCTAGAAATTCCTGGAAGCAGTTGCTCGACAAGTGTTAAGAGGCTAGTCTTGAGTCACAAGTTGTCAGGTGAAGCCTCGTCCCTCAGCCTTTTCCTAGACCCACTTCCTTTAAATACCGCGACATTTGCACAGGCATGACTCAATCCCTTACTCAAGTCATCCCAGCGAGTAGGTTTGTACAGTCCTGCGCAAACAACCTTATAGCAAATTTCGAACCAGGAAAAATATGGGCGTCTTGTTAAGAATGAACAATAGATTAAATTTATGAAAAGCAAGCTCGAAGCACAAAGGGCGAAAATTAACGGCAGCTGGCCTGTATTGCAGATACCTGCACGCTTCGTCTAAATTATTCTAGAAGCCACAAAACTTCTTTTCTAGCTGTACCTGGCGTAACATACGCAGGTCTAGGGGAAGCGTATGATTGGTAGCACGAAATGAAAATCACCGCATTTGCCCCCCCCCCCCCCTCCGAACCTCGCTGCCCCTTCCCATTACTCCCCGAATTGGGTAGTCAGCATGATTTATGAAATGTGTAGAAGCTCCGTATAACAGGCATTGTCTGCAGTACAGCTATCCCGTACCACCTATCAAGCTGCTACGCTGGTGTTAGAGCTTAGAGCAGCCCCTCGTAGCAGGCATTGCCTGCATAACACCTAATTTCACCCTTTTCATTAGCTGTTTTAATGTTGAGTTTGCTGTATCCTTCTCATCCTTGTCGTGGGCCGGCCATGCAGTGCCGCAGTTAAGGGAGGGACTCAAGAGTCAAGAGGCAAGTGGTCCAAAACTTAAGCAGGGGGAGCAAATTTTTGCGTAAAACTACGATAATTGTAGGGCACAACCATGAACCAAATTTTTTTTAAGTTTTGGAACGCCCTAGATTTCACCCTTTGAAAAAGGTTTAGCTGTGGCGCAGCGGCTAAGCATATTAACTATATGTATAGAACTGAACAAAAATCGGCTTCGCCGTTTAGAAAAAAAAGTATTAGAGCTCGTATACCACCATACTCACAGCTGTGAAGGTACACAAATAAAAACGGATTAGAATTCACTCAAACGCAATTGGTTATAATTTGAGCTCCAATTCCAGGGAACATGAACTGTGTTTACTCAATAGTTAAGTCAGAAAGTGAACGCAGTTTGAAATTTTAATGTTTGTGCGTGCGTGCGACCTTAATTTGTGTGTTATAAAAGTTTTTTATATATATATTTATATGTCTGGTTTGTTGTTTTATATTTTAAGACCGTTTCGTGTGAGTGGCTATACGTGTAATTTGTGTACATTCACAATACATAAAATAAGCAGACTCCTAGTTAGATTTTTGCCTGTGTTTGTGTTTGAAGGTATCTGTTTTTGCTCTAGTTCGTGTGAGGAATTGCGTGTCCATTTTGTGTAGGCCTGTGTATTTTTATCTTTCAATTTTGTAGGCATTTTGCTATTTATGGCGTCTGTTTTGTATGTGTTTGTGGGTTTAGGTTTTTTTTCTATTTCATGTGCATGTGTACGTTGTATAATAAACAAAAAAAGGAACGTTAAATGTTTATAGTAAGGGTCTAAAAGTCAAAACCTAGAAGGAACACGGACATGCTTTGACAGTCAGGGTCTAGGTATCACGTTTTGTCAGTAAGAGGCTGGTAAGCATTAGACCCTTACTATCCGGTGGTTAGCTTTCGTCCTTAATCAAAATAAAAAAATGATTTCTGATGCATTAGTTAAATCCAACTAAAGATACGGAATTAAAGTTTATGGTAAAAGTAAGAACACAGTTCGAAACAAACTATAAAAAAAATACAAAATAAATTTTAAAAATCCTCTTTTCAAACACAGGTAACAAAAAAAAAAGACTTAAGAAGAACAATAACTTAAAAATTACGTGGTTAACGAATTATGTAACGTTTTCAAACATCATTTTGGTTTAAAGAACAAGTATAACAAAATTAAAAGGACTTGCAAACTTCGGACAATAAAACTAAAAGCACCACTTTGGAGAAACATATATGGTAAAATGAGACTAATGCAACACATTAATACGATTTTTAACAATTTACCGGAACACCTAAAAAATATCAATCAATGTTAATAAATAAATTTGGAGCTTAAAATCATTATATAAACAATAGACAATGGATTATACAGGGACAGTTCCAGAACGAATCAGTGTAGAAATAGTTAATTTGGATTGGGGACATTTATTGTGTCTTGAATCTCCCTTTTTTGATGTAAATATTGTAAACTATGATAGTTGAGTTTCTGTCTGATTGTTGAATTTGAAAAATGAATTTGATAACTGTACTGAGCACAAATATGCATGTAAACTGCTTCTATTCGTGCTCTCGTATATTTAAGATTAAAAAAAATAGTTTTAAAATTTTCTTTTCTGTAAACAGAGACAGTAAATTAATAGGCTATCAGTCAGAAATTGGCGTCAGTGGATATCAGCAAAATGTCTGGTTAAGATGTTGCCATCGTTTCAGACCAGCTAAAAGTGATATAGGACAATCCCTACTTAAAATTGGCTTTTATGCACAACAAAGGACAGTAAGTTTTTGATCACATAATCTATCAACAGAACTATCCATCACTTAAGCTGAATTTTATGCATTAACATCACACTTTACAATTTTTGTAACAAATATAGTTTACACTTTCATACAAGGATTATTTGGAATAATTCACGTTCACTATTACCGATTTCTTCCTTGAAAAAAATCGATGTCAGTGTAATTATCAGTAAATTCTTATCACACAATGTACCATTAAGTTATCCAATGAGTAATGCGTTGTGTTTACTCAGAAATAGCTTGTTTAAATCCACAGATACGACACTCGCGCACTAAAGTGAAGCCTCGTTTTAGTCTTCTATACAGCCGTACCGGCTGAGAAGACTATTGCAACGACTTTGTCCGTCCGTCCCTCACTTTTTTTCAACTTCGCAACGGAACCAGATACAGACGATCACGGTTTACAATGTTAGATTCAGTATGAGAAGTTAGTTAAATAGCATTGCAAAATGAAAACATCGTTACTTCCTTATAGCTAATAGACTTATTCGACGTAAGTAAATTAAATAATAACGTTTGATCGTCGAATTGAAATCCTAAGATAACATCCGCAATAAAAACAAATGGATCTTAGCTTTGTTTATAATAGTCTCGTCGCATTGCTGCATGAATGAATAGGCTTAACGTCGAACCAAATTCTTCATTAGGCATATCTGCTGCTTACGTAATTAAAAATGCATTTAATAAAAAAGTAGGCCTAAAGTCATGTTACCACGGCAACGTCAAGTTGCTAGGAGTGGCTGTTGGCTTCATCAACAGCGTCTCTCTCATCACTTCCCTACTACCACTGATCTATATAGGCTACGTTGCGCATTACGTTGCAACACTGTAACTGTCTGCCCGAAAGCGCACCGTGTTACAAAAATGAATATGCTTACTATACAATCCAATTCTCCGTTAGCTACTTACGAAATGAAAACTGCTGGTAAAAATTAGGCCTAAAAGCTGAAAATTACGCCTAAAGTGTAAAATAAGCCTAAAAGCTAACATAATTTTAACCGGCAATTATGATGGTTACTGCTTTTAGATTAGTATAATAGAGATAGCTGTTGTACTGCGTGATAGAGGTGTGCGCATCAACATTGGAAGTGGTGGAACTGGTTGAAAGACCGGTGTGACTAGGCAGTCGCTGTAGCCGCTTGTTTTTTTTTTCTGCTGAGTCATACATCTCACTTGATTCGCCAGCAGGAACAGCAATCGCCCGCGAAGACACGGTATAATTAGAACGACTAGCACAGTAAATACGCACGCATGCGCTGTGAGAACGAGTCATAAGGTGAGTTTCACTTTCGCTAGGTACCATCTGCTAGTGACATCTGGCGAATAAAGTGCGAAGCCACGAGTTATCGCGCCGACGCGTTGCTGAAACGAGGCTTAATTATTGAAGTGCTGGCTGAATTACGAGTGTCGTATCTGTAAGGGGAAGTGTAATTAACCTTTGTTTAAATCTTGAATAACGCCAATAATTTTCGCCAGATTTTGATAAAATGTGGATCCGTTCTACGAATGTTAATAAAGTTTGCAAGAACCAAATGTAATTAAGTTACTTCGGATGTGTTGTAGTTTTTATTTCGGTGGCAATAGGTGTTTATCACTTTGAGTAATTCCCACAATAAAATAGTTTGTTTACCCATCTAAAAAAAACGTACATACAAGGTAAAACCTGAAAAAGTCAGTTGATCAAAACGCCCATTTTTTGTTGTTCTGTTTCCGCACCATAACACCGAAAAAGTTGAAACCGTAAGTAGAAAACTGGCGGTATTATTCTGATTCTTTCAAAATTCTCTCCGTCGACTGCCGCAGAGCGTCAGTAATTAATAATAATAATAATAATAATAATAATAATTTATCCATTAATGGAAGGGAAGGTCAGGGCAACTTTTGCAGCCACTTACGTCATTTCCGCTTAAAAAGAAATATAGCAGTACACTATCGTCAAAAAAAAATCAATAAAAATGGATACAGTTTTACACTAACGTCAACAGCGATCAGTAAAAATTATACTTTTCGTCCATACTAAAAAGTGAAAGTCTCCGAGGGAAGAGAGCTCCTTTTTTTTCCAACACGAAGCAGGAAGAAGTTATGTCTACAGTTTTTTCTTGAACTGTGCCAATCGAAGCGCCACCTCTGCCCACGAGTACGCAAATTTGCTTTACATGTAATTAATGGTGAACCTGGGCCCTGGTATGGAGAGCCTCGCACCAGTTTGTAGCAGGTGTGTAGGTCAGTCTGGCATCTAGAGAGAGAGCCGCCAAACGTTTGTCATATGGTAAGTTTTTCATACCTGGTAAATACTTTGTAAAATCGTCTCTGCACACTTTCAAGTTTCCTTATATCAGCTAGCAAATACGGTGACCAATCGCCGAGTTATATTCAAGAATGGGACGAACATACATTTTAAAGACCTGAGCAAGCGTCCTCGCACTACTATATCGAAAGCACTTGCGTATCAAGTATGCACGCTGGTGCCCTCTCGCTGCAATCTCCGCGCAATGTGCTGAAAAGCTTAGGTCATCCTTAACAAGGATACCCAGGTCCCTGTGTTCTTTAACGTTTGTTAACGCGGTACTTCCCAAGTAATAAGTGTGGTCTAGTGCTCCACCAAACGACGTAACTACACACTTTTCTGGTGCAAGTGGCAGTTGCCAATCATGTGACCATTTATAAATGATATTTAGTGATGTCTGTAGAGCATTCAAATCGCCTTTGGTGGCAACCCACCGAGGCAATTTGGAGTCATCCGCAAACGGATTTAAAAAACTGTCAAGGATGCCGTCTGACAGAGAATCGATATATACTATAATAAACAACAAGGGGCCCAGCACACTGCCCTGTGGAACTCCACTGAGAACTGCAATCGGATTTGAAAGGACAGTGTCAACTCTGACCTTTTGTGTTCGTCCATTCACAAAAGCTTTGATCCATGTTAAAACCTTCCCTCCAACTCCGAGGCTTTCCAAGCGCATCAACAATTTTGGATGAGATACACGATCAAATGCTCTAGCAAAGTCTAAATATATGACATGAAATGAACTCCCTGAATCCATCGCAGTTGTCCAGAAGTCAAGACACCGAAATAGTTGAAAAACTGAGGATCGCCCAGCCAAGAATCCAAACTGATTTTTGAATTCACAGATGTCACCCAAATAGCCTTTCAGTGCATCACTCACAATTCTTTCGAGCAATTTACACGCAATGTAGGTTAAGGAAATAGGGCCTGTAATTGCTAGCAATGCAAAGGTCTCCCTTTTTAAATATGGGCGTGGTAATGGCAGTAAGCCAGTCATGGGGAAGTACCCCATCAATTAGAGACTGTTGCAAACAGAGGGTTCACCAGGGAATCTGCGAGCCTGACAAAAACTATGGCTGGCAAGTTATCTGGTCCTGCTGCCGCTTGTCGATTAAGGCTTTTAATGGCATTTATAATCATACTTCTAGTGAGATGTACCTCCATTAATTCAATACACGTGTACGAATTTACTTGTCCAGGACGCAGACGGTTGTCTCTGGTGTAAACTGCCCCAAAGCATTCATTTAAAAGTTTGCCCTGGCTTTAGGATCAGTTATTAGGGCATCACCACTTGCTGAACGCAGTGGTGGTTGCACCCTGCATGAAGTTAAGTGCCGCCGAACATACCTATGCAAAATAGTGGCAACTACCTTTAGTTCATTTGCTTTTATTACATTTCTGACCACTGTTCTATAGTGCACTGATGTACATTTATATGCATCCAGTGAAGTTTGGTCTTGGCTTTTTTTTGTACTTATGCCAGGCATCGCATTTCTTTCTTCTCGCAGACTTGATTTCTCTACAACTATGCCCAAAGCCCTTAAGCTTATTGGATGTATGGACAGGAACACACAAATTTAGTATGTTCTCCAATCTTTTTTCTAAACTCAACTCACATCTGGTCAACATTTATGCAGTCTGAAAAAATTGACTCCCAAGAAGTTTCTTCAAGAAGCTGTCCAGCCTTATCAAAATTTGCTTTATGGTAGCACCTTAAATTTGCCGCCTTATCAACTGATGACAGACCCATAATTTTGAATCCAATTCCGACATGTGGTGGCTGTTCACTAAATGAGGATGGTGGCACACATTCGATATTGTAAACTGTCCCTGGGACATTGCATAACACAAGGTCAAGGTTAACTATCTTCCCTTGTAGGAAATTCAACCGGCTGTACAAAGCCCTTACTATTAACGAAGGCCAGAAATTCCTCCTCCAATTCCGATGTGGACATAAAATTAATCCAATCAATACCTGGTTTGTTAAAATCTCCCAAAATTATAACTGGAACATCGATTGCCACAATCTCCCATAGGTATAGTCAATCAACATTTTACACTTCTCCCTGCTGCGCGAGTCCACCGGGGGTTGGTAGACGAGTACCAAACGTATTCTCTTATGTCCCCGGTGCAAGTCCACCACCAAGACTTCCGTACCCTTGAGCTCAACTGGTGCTATAGGGCCCATAGAAGCAGGCATACTTTCCGGTAGAAGCATGCATACCCCCCCCACCCCTACTACCCCTGTCGTTACGGAAAATTTGGAAACCCCTTGGGCAAAGCAATGAGTCAGGAATCCCGGCATTTGCCCAGGTTTCCACCCAAAAAATACCTTGAACAGATAAAGAATCAGCCAAGGCAGTCAATAGGTCAGGTTTGTTGACCACACTACGAGCATTAAACAATACACATTTCAGTACCTCACACCCACTGCGACTTTGTACATTACTATGGTTCAGTGGTGGAGGTGGGCTAGCTACTTCAGCACTACCCTGTCCATTACTTACATGAAGTTTCCCTGCAAGGCATCACGTATAACTTTACCAAGTATTTGTTTTCCCCTGAATGTCAGATGCACACCGTCATTTGAGAGTAATTTGATGTTGTTCATGATATGATTCCAAAAGGATGCACTAGCAACCCCACAAACTTTGCACATATTAAAAAGCAGATCATTACAGTGCTTAGACGCTTGCTGCTGTGCCTTATTGCCCTTACGGGGTAAAGGACCAAGCACAATGATCCTTGTCATTGGTTTCACCATGCGTATTTTACCAATCAGACTACTCATTTTTTTTACCACTTCTGATGGATATTCACTACATAGGTCATTTGATCCAACACAGATCAGCAGTGTTGGTTGTTCAGTTGTCGTTTGGAGAATTGTTGGAATTTTTTCTGACACCAGCTCAACATTTGCCCCACCAGCTCAACATTTGTCCAAGTAGTTGATACTAAGTCTGGAATGCGTAGACGTTACACGTGGAATCACCCACAATCACCAGCTTAGTATCTACTAGCTTATCTTTTCCGCTAGATGAATCCATTTGCTGCTTACCAGCAGGGTTGTGATATTCAAGGCGATCAATTTCTTCTTTACTGCACTTGCCACCCCTTTTTATTTCCTTTTTTGTGACTTGAGTTGGATCAACTGAGGAAACACTTGCTTTACACACTTTCATTGTGTTTAGATTATCAGATTTGTTCTTTCCCTGGTTTTTGCCGTGTCTTACTCTCGTCACTGTTACCCACGGATGCAATGGATGGTTTTGCTTTACTTCAGTATCAAAATCGCTCGTTAATTTCCCTTTCCACTCGACCACCAAGTTTCGGCAATGTATTTTTCAGCCCTTCATTATAAGTGTCTAGATGCGAAGAAAGAAGTTGAGCACGTCCGCCATTTGGATTTCACAGAACAGTTGTAAGTTTTAGTTTTTCACCTTCTATAGTGTCTTTTGACTTATGATCTTCTGTACCAACTGTACTGTATTCAGTTTCCTGTCTACAAAATTTAGAAGCTGTTCTGTTTGCTTCAAAAACGCATTTTTGATCATGGTTTCCAGACTGCTACTGTTTAGGCGCACGACCTGATGTATTTGATCATTTATATTTAAAAGAAGTTTTTCAAATAATGAGAAGTTCTCACATGCGGTTGTGTAATGGTCACTAGGCTTGTCTGCTGAGTGCTGTGCCCTATTTGGGTGTTTATGTTCACTATCACCTTCTTGAGTGGTGTTTAACGTTTTATGTAGCTTTGAAACACTTT
This sequence comes from Lithobius niger, assembly GCA_023313725.1. NCBI lineage: Eukaryota > Metazoa > Arthropoda > Chilopoda > Lithobiomorpha > Lithobiidae > Lithobius > Lithobius niger. The sequence goes on from JAHWFP010177663.1 coordinate 23,545, forward strand.
CCAAAATACTGTCCTGTACTTCATTTAGCCTCACACCAAGATCGCTAATGTTAAGTTTATTTTCCAAACGTGTTATGTCAGATATAGTTTTAAATCGTTCCAATACCTCTGGCAAAACGGCTGTGTCCTTGTCGGATGTGCTGACGCTCAAGTCTGAATTATTTTTTGTTTTCTCAGAAATGAAGGTTTTGTTATTTATTTGGTCAGTTTGGGTTTTTTCTAAGAATGACTCTTCATTGATTCCAATTGTGTCCCCAAACTAGCCGGTGATGCTCGATTTACTCGCAACAATGCAGGAGTACTAGCTCTGTGTTGCAATGAGTTCTTCTTTTCCTGAATTACGACGTAGATTTGTTCCGGGAAATCACTGTCTTTACCTTTTTTTTTCTTCTTAAATTGTCAACTGACTGGCTTTTATATTCACGCTGGCAATTGTTACACAAGCAGCAATTATCATCATCTACAAACTGCACGATTGTGTTTTCATTTAAGTTGGTATACTGCTGAAGTTCCGGTATTTTAAGTTTCAATTTTAATTCCGTTTGACATACTATGCAAACCGCCTGTAGATCTCCCCAGCCTGTCGTGTTATGTGAAGCAGACGGGGATCCTCCATCGTCATTTATGACGCGTTGTATTGAAGACCGTTCATTACATTTATCGGGATTCCCTCCCTCGTCACCTGTCACGTGGGGTGGAGGCTTGGGCGTATGTTGTAGTAGCGGGGTCGAATAGGCGTCACCACTAACACATACCGTATTTACAGAACACACAAAATATTCGGATGCAATTTCCAATTCACATTTCGCCTGCTCTCCGAGAACTGATCCCGTTTCAGACTTAGTTGAATCATTGCACGTCAGAAAGCTATTACTCACTGTTGAGGTGAAGGTTTCGTTCACTTCGCTATAGCGGAAGTCAACATTCGAAATGGACTCGATCAAACGCACATTCAGTTAACAGTCTTTACATACCCATTCACTCTTTTTTTTTTTGCTTCCCATTCGGGTAAATCTTGATCTAGACACATTTACACACGCAATGTGGTAGAAAACGGCACAATTCGTTCTTGAACACTGCATACTTCTGCTATTTTTTATGAGCTGAATCCCATAACCGACACATATTGCCGCCATCTTGTTGATTCGCCCAAGGGATTCGAGGGAGAGGGGAGAGCGTCAGTAATTAAGGTTTATGAAATGTTTGAGCTATTAAATAAACATTGACTTTTGCTGTAATCCTCTAAAGTCTCGATTTGAAAAGTGGTTCATTGAATAATGGTAATTAATTTCCAAACGAACTAATTAGAAGGGTTAAAGCCATCATCCATTTTTGTTAAGGTTTACGATGCCATTAAAGAGCACAGAAGTGCAGCTGGCCCAGAGACTAGCACCTTGTTTTTATAGGCCATATTTCTAAAATTGAGCTTAGAATCAATTTTTAAGTCGAAGAAGGACTGCTCAAAAAAGCTGGAAAACAGAATTTTACTATTAATGAATAGTAAAATGGAATTCGATGAAATTCGTAAAGGTAGGCAGTTTTCTGCACAGTATAAATATTTATCTAATCTGTAGCGAATACGGTCAGCTTTTGTATAATAACCCCACTTGCTGTGAGGTATCGATTTGAGTGAGAAAGTCATCACTTAAAAGCTTGATTGTGCAGAATCGATATCACAAAGAAGGATGTGCGAAGTTGGAGTTACATTCGTTGGAATTAATTTAAGTGGAGATTTGATTACTTCGTATCTAATTTAGCCTTGAACTGTTTACGACGTACCAAATTAAGCACTGAACTGCAGATGTATTTACTTCAGTGCTCTACACCATAACATTAATATAAGAATAGCTCATAAATAACCTAAAATTAGCAATTGGTAAAGCGGTTGGTAGAGAGTGCATTTTTCGGATAGAGTGTAATTGCAATACGTAACCATCTTCCATGAACTTCTTTGATATTTTTTTTTTTGCTCTGTGGCCTTTTTTTTTCTCTGTGGTCTGTGTGACGGCACACTTTTACCTTATTACGGTGCCTTTTGAACGTCATACTGCCTTAGTGGGGAATTGAACCCACGACCTTTGAAACCAAAGGGCGAAGTTTTGCCGTTAAGCCATGTGGCAGTATGTGTTACGTAGTATGGTTTAGCTGTAGGACTTCAGCCTTCGTTATCAAAGGTTGCAGGTTCAGTTCCCCGCTAAGGCAGTCCGACATTTAAATCCAAAAGGCAACGTAAATAGGTTTGTAATGTAAGGAGTGTGGAAGGCTCAAAGCGCGGCTCGTAGACTACATCGTTATTATTAAGGCTTAACATTAATACTTAATTAAGCCGCATGAGCGGAGAGAGAGCTCAGACAAGGCATTGATTGAATGATCGGCTGAGGCGTACAGGCATCATTTCCTGTACGTCCGTTTAATATATAACATTAATGACGTAGCCGGAACTACGTGTGGAAGCATCCAGTTGATCAAGGTAATATGTACAATAATTATAACTAAGTGTTAGACGCTACAGGTTTACATCGGTATTTATTTAACACTAATCGGGTTTATTGGGCTTTCTGTCCTGTTTAAACACTTTTACCCCCTCTGATTTTGTTTGGTCTCTTCTTACATCCAAAAAATGTCATTTGTTATATTTTTATTGTTGAAAAGCTGCAACAAGGTTGATACCTAGCCTATCCACGTAATCATTCATTTTTTTTTACAATTAAAAGCTACTGTGACTGCAGATACTTTTACTTAGCTATTAAGTGTATTACACTTTGTTTATGACTATAACTGTAGGTAGCGATGAGTATTGGTGGATTCCAACTGCTCTTTCCAGCTGGATTTCGGAATGGTAGTAATGTGGGAAGGAGTGAACGGAGCATGCACAATCAGGAAAACCTTTCCGTTTTCCATCCTGACCCGAAAGTTTACTCCAGTTTGGTTTACCTTTTCTGAAATAGTCCAAAACAAAAGTGTTTCAGAAAGCCACCTGTATCGCAACGCACAGGTGTAACCCTGTGGCTGCAGCCAAATCCAGCCTAACGAAGGAAAGCCTCAGTAGCTTTCATTCTGTCTTGTCTTCTAACACCTTCGATCTGGTCTTTGTTGTCGACACCTGGTTTGGGGCTGCTATCACTGACCCTCTGCTTACTGGATCCTACCCTTACGACATTGCCAGATTGGACAGACCTTCCACCGGCGGCAGACTGGCGGTACTGTACCGCCATGGCCTGATGCTGTGTGCAACACAACAGCGAGCGATGTCGAGGCGCTCTCTTTCTTATTGCCCAAACTCAAAATGAATTTCATTCTTGGATACTTACCAAACAGGCGCGACTCTGGCTCCGTTGCTAAAATGACACATTTCTTGTGTTCGGCTGTGACGCCGACTTACTCAAATGTAAGTTTGGGGGATTTCAACCTCTCCACTGGGGATTGGCCCACGCAGACTGCACGCATTGCAACTCATCGTCTGTTCCTTCACGAAATTGCCCCATTACGACGGCATCGGCGTGTTTCCGAGACCATTTGACAGAATAATATTCTTGATCTCCTAATATTTCTCAGGATGGGCGTCTCATCTTCGATGTTTCGGTCATGGACCATCATGGTTCTAGTGACCACAACATTGTGACTTTTGGCACTCAATGTACTTTCTTCACCATTGCCCCTACTGCCCATCGGGAGGGTAGAATTGATTTTGGTCTCCTGCGTGCCGTGCTGAACAAACAGAACTGGAATGATCCTGTTTTCGGTAGTGATGTGTAGATTGGCCATATTTGGGATAGCTACTCCATAACACCCAAACTCTATGTTGACTGTTTTAGGCGTCGCTCTCAAGGCTCTAAACGTTCTGGCCCAAAAGCGCCGCGTGGGGTCATGTCTCTGCGTAACAAAAAATCAATACTTTGAAAAGAATTTACGAGGATCCAACTCCTTCTGCACTTCTTTGCTATATGAGTGCCGCCGTGACTGCATCACTTGCGTAAACATTTGGTACACCGAACAAGAGAGCATTACCAATGCCGAGGGAAACCTCTCGTTTCTCTTCTATCTTTATTGATGGAGAACCAAATCAACACGAAAAAGTCCACCCCTCTGGTAGGTCAACGATTTTGTCGTTGTCGACCAGGCCAAAGCTGAGATCCTAAATAAGGTTTTTTTGCATCCAATAGCATCCTCGACGATGGCCTTGGGTTCTTCCTGCTAACAAACACACTGGAACCCACTGTTTGTCGCCTGGCTGTGCAGTTTCCGGTAGAGGTGGTCAGACGTTCACTTTCCCTTTTGAAACCCAGCCATCTGGCTGGTCCTGACGGATTTTCGGCTTATGTTTATAAGCAAATTGCGAACGAAATTTCCTACCCACTCTCCCTCGTTTTTTTACAGTCTTTTAATCTTGGCCGCCTTCCTTTGGTCTGACATACTGCAACCATTATTCCAGTCTTTGAAAAAGGGGATGATGCACACGCATCCAACTATTGCTCAATTGCACTCACGTCCGTCCCTTGTCGAATCATGGAGTCTATAATCAAAGACACTATCCTCAACCATTTAGGCAAGTTAAACCTCTTAAAGCCGAACCAATTCGGCTTCCTTCCGGGACTACATTCTACATATTAAGTGTTTCCGGCTATTGGACGTGTGCACTCGACCTGGGAATTAATACAGACGTGATCTTTTTCGACTTCCAAAAAGCTTTCGATTCAGTAAATCATCTTGGAATCTTGCTTAAATTGGTAGCGCTGGGTATCTGGGGACAGTTGAACTCTTGGATTGCATGTTTTCTTTCAGACAGGTCCCACTGAGTCGCGGTGTCAAACTCTCTTTCTTCCTTCATGAAAACCACCACCTGGGTACCACAGGGCTCCGTTCTTGGTCCCCTACTTTTTGTCATTTTTTTTTAATGATTTGAACTGCAATTCTGACATGGTTCTAGGCTGCAAATTTGCCGATGACCTGAAAATCAGCTCAGAGATTATTGCTGCTTCTGATGTGGTATCTTTACAGGAAACTACTAACTGTATCTTGAGCTGAGCATCTGCTTGGTAATTGCCCCTCTCCGAAACCAACCGCCAGACCTTCAACATTGGACCGTCAAACAAAACTTTTCATACTTTTTAAACACCACATGCTTCCCAAAACTGACGAAGTCCAGGATCTCGGTGTCTGGTTCACCTCCAACCTTTGAGAAGCTTTCCTCTTCTGGAATATGCAACCCTAGTCTGGTCCCCCTCCCTGTTGAAAGACATTGACCTGGTCGAATCAGTCCAACGACGCTGTACAAAACATCTCCAGGGCATGGGAAATTTGCCCTATTCTAGGCGTTTGGTTGCCCTCAGTATTGAGTCGGGATTGACTCCTTGGATGCTCAAGCCTTCCCTACACTGCAGCAGGATTACCGCTGCAGCCTTCCATTGCCTTGCTATTGTCAACCGATGTTTTACTTCGGGCAGCCGCGACATAAAGCTTTGGGAAGCTTTGGGAAGCTTTCCGCTTCTGGAATATGCAACCCTAGTCTGGTCCCCCTCCCTGTTGAAAGACATTGACCTGATCTCATCTTGATATATCGTATTCTACGTGGCATGCTGGGTGCTGACCTTCCATTTTTCGAACAACTACACGCGGTCATTCCTTTAAGTTAATGCATCCGCGGTTCAAATCAGAATCTCGTAGAGCCTACTTTTCGGCACGAATTGTTCCAGCCTGGAACTCACTTTCCTACTTGGTCGTCACAAGCTCCTCTGTGGCTCTTTTTAGACGACATTTAAGACTTCGCAAATTCGTAAAAAGACCTGAACATCCCCCCCCCCCCCCCGGTTCCGTGAAGGGACCTTCAGCTTTTCTGATGCCCTACTTTTGTTTTGACGCCACATATCCTTAGCAAACGGTCGGTATAAATGGTTCCAGGCCCTTTCGTCCTCCTAACCGCTTAATTGTGGTTAAACAGTCCTTATTATTATACATAAAGACGGATGTGCGTGGAGCAACTTAAATTTTTAGGAAAGTTAATAGGCCTCCTCACTTTATCAGCTTAGAAAAAAAACTGATTGTGGGATTCGAGTTAAGTTTGTGAAACGTTCGCAAAGCCTAGAGAACGCGTGGTGCGCCTGACGGAAGCAATTTTAAAGCCTGCTGGCATCCACTTGTTTGTTTATACGCAAAGATGGTTCGGGAAGGCACAAGCGAATAGTTTGTTCGACCCGCAAATGAGAGATCAGTTGTGAACACAAAATTGTCCAGCGCCACTTACAGGCATGGCTCCGTCTGCTGGGATAGGACGTTGGGACACCACGTTCTTTGGCTTACGACAGGCCACTTCGCTGATTAATTTGACGCAAAATTCTGCACGCAGTTTAATAATTAGTACGTGGTTGTTGTAATGCAACAGCCGTCAAGAAGTTTTTTTGTGTATTAATCTGATGCGGGATGCGTGACCTAGGGCCGTTTTCTCGCATAACAAAAATCAAATCAAATTACCATATTGTTCTATTCGGAGATAACTGTTGTACATAATTGTCCGAGTTTCACCGAGAGTACATAAATGAAGCGACCTAACCTTGCCAGCCAGCTGCGCAGTTAGTACTCATGCGGTTTAGGTATCCGCAACCTTAGTGTTTTTTTTTTCTGTATGAACGCACCTTAAAGTGGCACTATCACCCATTGAGAGTATATAGGCAGAATCCAGCAACATTGAGAGCTATCCAGCACTGTTTAGCATTTGCTTGCGCCAACCCGAGGAGTGCACAACGGCATTTCATTTTACAAACAAAAAAGCCACGAACTCTTTAATTATTGTGTGGAAATTTGGTACGTCCTCGTGCACCTGGGAGCAAGCTGTAAAGGTCAACCTAGATGGCGCCATGGTATTTTCGTTCGTGCCACTTTAACAGGCAAATACTACCTACGTGGCCTAAACAGTATGGTCCGAATATATATTTTTTTTCCTAAATAGTTCATATAGAGTAGTGACATTTGCCGCCATATTGGCGCCAAGTATGGGTACGAGCTAGCATTTGGAGGGCATAGGTGCAAGGTGCACTACATAGCTGCATGGAGGGAAAAACAACGGAAGAGCGGATTTCTTAGGCTTAAAATAACGTTGTTTTCTCCAACAACAAAAATCGCGCGTTTTAGGTCTATAGAAATCACTCTTAACAGCATCGGCTTCAGTATGACGCCCTTCTGTTTCTCTCCGCAGTGCCCCTTGCAGCTAACCCATAAAGGCTCCAGCATAGAGTTATATAATACTAGGTTGTGTCACTGCTCTATAGGCGGGTCGGATTTTGCTACGAAACTTCTTTACTTAGTACCCACTGGAGGTGATTATGTGTAAATTGACTTTATTACGGGTCTGTTGTTGTTAGGTTAGGTTGGTTAGGTTAGGTTAGGTTAGGTGACTTGAGTCGGATTAAACGAGTTTTTTTCTGTACGCTGCTGAGCAGCATGGAGAACTATGTAGCGAGTTTTGCTGAACTGTTTACGAAACAAATTATGCGGTCGGGCCGTTCTACTATTACTGTGGCCCGAACAGAAAACAGCTTGGTATAATAGTCACCTGGCAGAGAAGGCTGCACGAGGCAGTGTATGACAGTACCATACCATTACAATATACATAGCTCATGACTCAGCAGTATAAAATGCATGAAAAGCGTAACCGTTGAGGCCTTTCAACAAAATTACACACCACTTCGCTTGAATCAAGGACTAACCTAGCAATAGACAGCAATGGCTTCACTATTGTTAAGACTAAAAGCGAAAGTTTCTTAACTAAAGATCATCCCTTGTAGGGGAAAAAAATGAAGAATCCTTTTAAGATTCCAAAGAAAAAGCATTTTTTCATCGTCACTCTCAGAATCTAAAAAGTTTGCAAGCGACACCATATTAGAAAACCGGAAAAAAAAATCCCAATACTGAACGATTTGTTGGGAGCCACATTGTTGCTGCAAACACGCGCCACAGAAAAAGCAAGATGGTGGTTGAATGGGAAGTTTCTCAGTTCTGCTCACCGAAGGACAGATGAATAATAAACTACGTTGCTCTGGATCTGAGAGTCCCATATTTTCTTACGAGCACGCGTTCGGCTTCGGTTTTTCCGGCGTTCGTTTGCGGGACTTTCGGTTGGGCGGTTGGGCATTCGTTAATATATGAAACTAGCTGTAGTACCCGGCTTCGCCTGGGATCCTAATGCGGGGAAGTGTAGTTAAGTCACTCAGGTGCGTAGCGAAGCCTTAGTAAGTAGGGGGGCGCAGGCCCAAAAAATCCGACTATGGTCTAAGATTTGCCGACTTCCATCGCGAATTTTATTTAATGCTTGAGCCCTTCGCATACTGGGGAAGCTGCTCTTGTGATGGTTATAATTTTGATGAATGACTCCAATTAGATTTATTCGTAAGGTGGTAATGTCGTCTTTGAATCAAGGGTAACGAAAAGGGTCTACTACGATTAGGGACCGAGCCACGCCCGTCATAATAAGGGCTGGTAGCACAGTTACCGTTCACTTTTTTGCTCATTTTCAACCTTTGAACGGTATTAAACACAGAAAGCCAAAGGCTCAACAAGAGTTAAATAAATACAGATGCAAACCTATTTACTTTGCCTTTTGGACTTATATGTCAGGCTGACTTAGTGGGGAATCGAACCCACGACCTTTAAAATCGATGGCCGATGTCCTACCACTGAGCCATACTGTCACAGCCAAAAGGAAACTCTGCCTATGAACGTTTCTTGTTGGCCTTGTCGGTATGGCTCATTGGTAGGACTTCGGCCTTTCGTGTCGTGGGTTCGATTCCCTGCTCCGGCATTCTTGACATAAGTCCAAAAGGCAACATAAATGCAAATGTATATTTACGTTGCGTTTAGGTACTGGCAGGTGTAGAAGACTATCAGGTTGGAGGGGGCGGGGTGTGATAAAAAAAAATTGGATATGGTTGTTCAGTAGGACCAAAGGCACCAAAGGCATGTTGGCATTTTCAAACTCCTTGACAATGCCAGTCCGCTTTTGCCCAAACCAAGCATCACCCACTGCCTTAACAATTCGTAGTTCAATGTTTTCCCCCCTTCTATCAGCACCGCGATCAGCACACACATGGCTGCCACCAAGTGTCTCTATCAAATGCATACATTCAACTTTCCAGTAAGGTGTTCCGTTAATTGAAGTGACCGCGGTTGGTAGGTAAAAGTTGGTAACACCAACGTTTGTTCTGATATATACTTCGAATCACGAAAACTTGGTGGCATACAGTATATGTTAAATGGTTTTGTAATTTCCCTTAAATAGTTAGTTCCTTATCGTTCCCTCAGATTTCCATTGTTGAACCCATCGAAGTTGAAAACGTGAGATTCTTTAATTTCTTATTACAGATCGTTTTACGTTATTTTAACGAACAACTAGCACGTTTAAATTTTACTGAATAATCTAAAGACAGCTAAGCTCCGCTGCTTTGATAAATGCAAGTTGATGTGGTGCCATACGGTAGTGCTTTTGCTATATGTACGTATTGTTGTCCTCAGATAGTTTAACGATTTTATTCTGATAGTGTGACTT